>WURS02244268.1:0-19547 GCA_011762765.2 Rhinocypha anisoptera | reverse complement strand
GACCAATTCATATGAGAAAAAAGTTTTGCCCTCAGCCGGGACTTGAACCCGGACTTTCCACTTGCCGGGCGGATGTGTGTTCGTCCTTTTATGTGTTCCTATCCCTTTTCTTAATTTACTATATATATATATACACATATCCCTCAGGACATGATCCACTGTCATAGAGGGTTGCCAGGTTCCTCGGTTCTAAGGCTACTTCTTCTTCCACGTGTTACCCTGCAAGCCGTCGAAAAGGCATTTGGCAGGGGGTGAGCCATCATCAAACATGAATTCCCGCAATAATATATTAGAAATTATTCACGTGGAAAGAAACTACTTTTATGCGAAACAACCAGTGACAAAACAATATTCATATCATGCAGAAACAATATCAAAAATCGTATAAGTTTAACATATAACATGAAATAACAAAATGCAACAAAAAATAGCATGCAAGATAACTATAAAATATATATTCTAAGAACCATCTTCACGCTTGTGATCGTATTTATTTTGATCTCTAATGGTACGAAGAAAATTGACATTTTAAATCTATCCATTCCACATAATATCTACCTGATTTTTCGTAAGTGATCTGATCTTTTACGGTAAGACGGGGCTAATAAATATGCGTTTAACTTCTTCGTTGAAGTGATAAGCCCGGAATTTGCACAGTAAATTTAAACCGTATTTCAGCCTACATCCGGGTGGTAATTTCGGAAATTATTCCCATAGAAGGAGACCACTCGCATGCGTAACACCACTCACATCGTGCGGAAACAATTCCCAACCACATACAATTAACATGCCTGCAAAACAAGTACAAAATATAGGCACTACCTTTCCTGACTAACCCCAGACTAAAATGGAATGCGGTTGAATCTTCCTCGGTCAGCATAAGGATAATATTTTTTCGCGGGACATATATTTTTCATTAGTAAGCCTGACTTACTCCCGAACACAAACCTTTTCGTCCAGAGAGAATAAAACTTGTTTTTGAACAACCGCTATTGTGTGTGGCATTGTTATTCATTTATGAATTCTCCCTTTCAGGAGTGGGCCTACCTTGTCAACTCATGCCCAAAAGATTACTGGGACCCTGTCGCCGTCACCAAATGCTCGCACCGCGACAGGATCCCTCAGGACAGCTACTCCTTCTTCCTCGACCTTCCGGTCATCAGTTCCATGACCGGCATCGCGTACCTCAACCCCATCTGCATGGCCTGCAACGAGGACCTCGACGAGGTCGAATCGCCTTTCTACCCGATGACCCTGCGCCACAGTTGCCTGGGAGTGGAGACCGCGGGGGGAGAAGGAGGCGGATTCCGAGACTCGGCGTACCTCAGGGGTCGCAGGATCTGGCTAGAGAAAGGCGGCGGCAACTGCAGCGTCGAGATACTCGACTCCAAAAAATTGTTCTTCGGAGTTGGAAAGAATCTGGACGCGGAGAGACCGGGGATTTACACGAGGAAGTGTTTTCCGACGGTGGACACCTGCAAGAAAGACGGGAAGCTTCGTGAACTGTGTTCCAAGTACGCCCTCTACGTTAAGGCCGAGACGTCGAAAGGATTCAAGGTACATCGACATCTAAGAAATACCCTGCAAGCCACCGCAATGGCGTGTGGCAGGGGGCGATCGAATCATGCATCCTCACAAGCTCACACATGCGTGAATGATGAGGAATAGTCCAACATCTTTCATGCAAAATATTCAAAATATACTTCACGCAGGATCAATGTTAACAATTTTTGGAAGATATAACACGCATGCATGAGTACGTTACTACTGGCTACGCCATCCGTCCTCCTCATTACTCTGACCACGACTGCGACCATGTCTATTCCGTTCTCTGATCGCACGAGGAAAAATTGACAATCTTCAAGCTATATCTCTGATTTTATATCTATGTTTTATGTCTTTGGTCCCATCTACCGTAGTTGAACGGGGCTTCTATTATGTCGTTAACCTACTCGCTGAAGTGATGTCACAAATTTACACATTATATTTAACCTATACCTCAACCTACGATCAACGAGTGGCTCCCAACCAAATTCCTCCAATAAACTCGTTATACTGTTACGCGGATCATAACGACACTTCACAAATATAGCTGCTCTACGTTGCACTCAATCCAGTTCCAAAATTAATCCTACCTCATGTGGGTCCCATAAACCTGCAGGGCACTCTAGGTGTGGCTCCTTTACATTCTCATGGCATTTCTTAAGTATTCTTCTTATGAATCCTAACTTTTATTGGCCATCCCTCATCCCGCATCCCGCAAGCTGTGCCAATACATTTGAGTGGAAATAGTCTTTCTGGATCATTTGTATCGTAGATTGATGGTGTCGTTTTCCAAATAAAATAGTCGTTTCTTCTTGGCTTAAATCACTCATTTAAAAATGGTTCCCGTTGCCACCGTTATATTACCTCATCCAAATATACCTACCGTGTAGTTATATGAGTTACAAAAGAAATAAGAAACGAGAATGGAGTCAAACTTTTTATTCAGCTAGTTTCCGTTATATGTATTACAGATTCAGGCATCGTGTAGCGGAAGGAACACATCATGAAAGAAGATGTAGCACTTTTCCATAGGATATATCTTGTGGAAAAGTGGTACATCATCTTTCATTATATCTCCGTAGCAATATTTTTTTTATTTCACGTGCTTTCCGGCAAACGGATGCTCGTCACAGTCCATAATGTGAAAATAATTCGCCTTTGACGTGCCACGCGGCTTCTTCTTCTTACGATTCTTCTTCGTCAGCTTTTCCCTGCCTTCAGGGGTCGCTGTTCCTATTTTTTTCTCCTTCCACTCCTTCCTGTTCCCTGATTCGCCAACATTCAGTCATATCTCCCTCGAGTCCTCGATTACACAATCCTTCTACCACCTTTTTTTTGGTCTCCCTCTGGATCTTCTGTCCTCCACCTGAAGTTCGAGCATCTTCCTTAACACGTGGCTCTCCTCTCTCCTCATCACATGTGTATACCATTGAAGGCGTCTTTACTGAGCCTTCTTAGACGCCTCCACCACTCCAGCCATCCCACAGATTTTATCATTCCCAATCCTCTCCTTTCTTGTCTTTCCCATCTCAGCTTTCTCATCTCCGGCACATCCAGCTTTTTCTCCAGTGCCTTCTTCAAAGGTCACGTCTATCTGCTGAAAAAAATCATTACAGGTCTCACTACTGGCTTAAAAATCTTCCCCTTTGTGCTTTTTTTATCATTCTGTGGCACAGCAAACCAGAGACTTTCCCAATTCATCCATCTCGCTTGGATTCTGTGGTTTAGCTCCCTTTCCAGTCCTCCACTTTCTGCAATGCATGAGGCAAGGTACTTGAACTCCTTCACTCTCTGCAATCTCTTGCCCTGTAACTCCATCTCCCCTGATCCCCACCAAACCACATATATTCTGTCTTCTGTCTACTAAAATTTTACGATGTGAATCTCCTGATTTCTTACACCTACAATGCCCTGTTCGCAGGTTTACAAGAATCCTCACTGTGCTTTCTGCGACGGGAGAGAGGAGGACGATCTGCAATGCGCCGTGTCCAAGGCGGGTTTGAGGGCCATCACTTACAGGCTCCCGAAGGTGAAGCACATGTTCGAGATTAAATGGGACGGTCGGGTCGTCAGGCCGGACGGTGGACGCCAGCGGTGTCCGGCGCTTCACGTCTGGGACGTGATGAGTAAGGACTGCGTCGCGATTGGCTGCGGGAAAGGGGAGGTGTACCAAGGGGGAAAGTGCGTGGTGAGTGGTACTGTCAGTAGTGGGAACACCAAATACCCCCCCCCCCAAATTGATTGATGGGGCTCGCAACAGGTGCCTTCGGGACGTCTGAGATCGCGAGTATTCACTCCGATACAGAAATTTTTTTACGTGTCAGGTGAAACAATACAGATTATCACTTTGTGTATTTCCACGCAATAACGAGAGCGCTGAAAACACGACCGGTTTCGACGATAGCCGTCGTCACTATATGATAGCGATTGTCGTCTAAACCGGGCTCTCTTTATTTTGTGGAAATATAGAAAGTGACAATCTCCATATTGTTTCATTGTGGAATTCCCCCACAGCACGGCCTCCTCAGCGAATTTTAACGTAGTAGTGGTATTTTTATTTATAGGGTGCTTCGACGGCTAAGGTCATTTCGCACCTCTTAGTATCATAGAAAAAACCCATCTGGACAAACACAACATCCATGCCCTAGGCGGGATTCGAACCCGCAACCTTTGAGTTAGCCGGCGAGCACGCAACCCACCAGGCTAACCCGGTCGGCCCACGGTATGTTCCACGGTAATTATGTAATGTGAATTCTCTTATACGAATTATATGTATTCGAAAGTCTTTATGGTCAATGAAATTTTGTCCAAGGCTCAATTCAAGAACAGGAAGTTGAAGCAGGTTAAAATGTGCCCATATACATCAATTTGTGACGCAATAATCAGACTCGGAGAGGAATTTTATGGCCTTAGACTGGCATAGGAATAATGTTTCTGAAGCAAGCCGCCTGAGATTTTAATTTACGGTTTTGACCGGATACATAAAAATCTTTCATTATGCATTTATCGAATATGATTCCACGTTTCCCTTTGCCTTCATGCGCTTTCATACAATCCCGGTGTCCTCAAAAAGTTTTTCATGGCATGTTCCATGCCATGAAATGTATTCACACTCTTCCCCACTTAAGATAAAATGTTGTGGTGATAAGAAAGAACATATATTACGCAACAGAGAATAGTGATAAAGAAACACTTGAACATTGACACTTTATAAAGGAACTCTTTATATTCATGGAAGAAGCGACTGCAGCCGATGGATTTGCTACGACATAAATTCACAGTAGTTTATATGTATCATTTTTAGACCCAGCTGAGTAGGTCATACGAGTATATCAAGACCAATTTATTCATTTGTATATCTTGGTAGGAATTGGAATTTTTTTATTAGAAACATAATTACAAGTTTCAAGCTATTCAATGTTTATTGTATAGTTCACTTTCATCTGCAAACGCTATTGCTAACCTACCCCAAGACTAAAGATTATTAATAAGGGATATATAAGTGTAACATCGGGGAAAAAAAGATCGAAAATTTTTACTTTGGGATTCCCACTCGCAGCCAAGAATAAAAATATTCGAAATTCTAAAAGTGTGTATCCCTGGTAAGTTAGAACATGAAAGGTAACTGCATGGCTGCATGGTAACATGAAAGGTTAGAGCATGGCGAAAAATTATCGCCCGAAATGTTTGGACTTAAGTAGCAATAATGTTTAAATTTGGGGCGTGCTGGTAACTATGGCCAATTTTTTAACCAAAATTATCATTAAAAATTCTTTTCATCCCGAGATCACTGTCAGACATGAGGCATAATAATTCATCATATTTTATTTCAAAGAGTGTATTCTATACAAGGGTGATAAAAGCACTCTCATACCAGCTATTCCATTTTCATTAAAACTAGTTCGTCTTGGTCTACATTTTCGCTAATATTCCGGTAATTGTTGCACTCAGTCGGCGTTTGCTATATAGACAGTAGTTACATCGCCTTTGTCACAATGTGGTTTTGGCGTAACTATTAGAAATTCTATTGTTTTAAATAGTGTAGAACCTGCTTAGGGAAATTTTCTTAGGTGTCCGTCCCTTAGTACTGGAACGGACACTAGCCATTACAACTCAAAATTCAATAGGTAGTGTCAGGTAGAGCATTCATTTTAATCCTTCAAAGTTTGAATCGCTTGAATGGCAGACATCTTGTAAGCCGTCGTAGAATTTATAGGCGATTTTCCTACATCAGCGGTGTACAGTTCTCACTTTTGTTTCCTCCGGGGTCACTAACTCTTCTAATTTGAAATAATATTTGAGTATTTACTCATGGGACACGACGATGTTCATTAAATGAAAGCACGTAGAAAAATATTAATGTCAGAGGATAAGTTTCATTTTATCATTGATAATAAATACATTGGTGATAAAGCATGAGGCCCTTACTTCGACGGTCAAATTTAAAGAGATACCTACATTTTTCATTTTCTTATCTCTGAAATATGAGCTAACTTTAAAATTAATTGAAGTACTGGGATTGGTCGTAATTTATTACATTACCTGGCCATTTTTGCATTTAAAAAAATTAACTACTAATTAATTCAATAATATTTCTTGTGTTTTCTCCAACAAAACCTACATACTCCTACTTATCAAAATACATCAGTTTTGTGATCATTATGGCACGTGGTAGTATGTAGTTGCCCTAAGTTTTGGAGCTTTGGCCTAAAATGGCAAACTCATAAGTGAAATCGCACGAGGTGCAATCATGATCGAGTCTCTGGACATGCGTTACAGGAAAAATTCTTGCGTTGTAATTTTCATTGGTAGTTCTCTATTCGGGTAGTTATACGGTCATCGATTTCTTTCTATTGAAGTTTGGTGCTAGGAGTGGCATGTCACGTAGTCACTGGAGTCCTTCGGATATTCAGTCACCGGTCATCACCAGTATGGGCGAGTGGGATGCTTCAGTCAGTCCTAAAGGGACGAAGAATCGGTGACCTTGGACCCCGAGGAAGAAGTTTGATGACGGCGATGGAAGCATTTAAGGAGAGCGGAGCGGCTATTATGAGATAGCGGCGAGGAGAGCGTGTCATAGTCAATGTTGCCAACGTAGAGAATTTGTCGAGCCACAGGATTAACTCTCAAATGATTTCATAAAAACCCTAACTATTGACAATTTTTGCGTCATGTTTCATCAAATGATAGATAGACGATTACTTTACCCGAAATACTTTGTGTCTGAATCCTTTTACAGTCGTTATGAAAGCTTATAAACTGAATTTATCGTTTTTTTGTACTAAATTAAGACATGCAATATATTTCAATCTTAAAAAACTTTTAAATGTTTACGAGAAAAAGTTAGCGATAGATTTTTTTATCTGCTGAAGTTATTTTAGTTGAATGGGCGTCTGCAAAGGATTAGCGAATACCACACATTCGGCAGCAGTAGTCGGTTTTAGTGGCATTTATCACACGTTATCCGTTCGTTCTTTAATGAATTTAAAACGTATTTAATCCTGGCGAAATGGAGTAGTCTATCTTTGATTAAAAAGATTTTCATCACTATTACCATATTTTCCTGGGAAACCGTGGGCGGTACAGAGGAAGGAACTGCTGTCCCCCCTCCCATTATGTGTGATTTTTCACATATCGTTGGACTTAGTACTAGGTGAGATCTACCCTCACCTATTAAAATCAACCTTAGGATTGATATGAAGACAGTTGAGGCCTAGACTTTGTGAAATTCTCTCATGATGAGGGGGTAGAATAAGACTTCGCAGGTCCACAGTATACGGTACTTCGCAGTTCCCAAGTATACTCCGTAACTGCGAAGTCTTATTCTATCCCATCACTTAGAGTTGAATACTGTGGTGGTGTTTAAACTTTAACCTCAACAAGAGATATTTCTATAATTTACTAACCCTAAGGATAGTTAATATTATAGTTTCGTTGTATTTTCATGAAAAAATTATAGTATACTAAAAATTATATTATATTATGTTATGTTTATGTTATGTTTATGTTATGTTTATGTTATGTTTATGTTATGTTTATGTTATGTTTATGTTATGTTATGTTATGTTATGTTATGTTATCTTATGTTATGTTATGTCATGCCATGCCATGACATGTCATGTAATTTCCTGTTATGTCATATTATATTAATTAAGTGTATTATTGCAAAATTATAAACAATTTTGAGCTCCACAGCTAACTCGAATCGAAAACTTATATTTATTATCTCTCGAAAATAAATAGCAATTTAGTTCTCATCCACCTAAGTTGCATTTGTTTCGATTTCAAATATCTCATAGATCCTCTCTCAAGGAAATTAAAAAATCGAGAATTGTCTATCAGGCATAGAAATTTTTTTAAATTATTCATATCCACTGTTTTGTGTTAACTAGTCTTTCGCGCAATTGGTGTGTATTTGCATTCCTTCTTTCTCTTTGGCATTCTAACTTTTTTATATGGGTTCACTTTTGGTAATTGTTTATTGTATTTTGTTAATTTTTAAAAGTTTAATTGTTATTTTAATTCTACGGTATTTATTGTTAAGATAATTGTCGACTCTGAAAAAAAAATAATTCAATAAGCATACGAAAGGAATACTATTCTACTAAAAATTTGCAAGTGGTAGATATAACCAATAGCAGTATAAAATATAGGTATAGTAGAATACATAAGAAGCGATGTACAGGTTAAATACTTTAACCTGACGTTGATATAGGTCAAAGATTTCGTCAGACATTAGTGAATTAGAGTGGTCCAAAGTCAGTAGTTTCATAGAAAATGGCTTTCCCATAATTCATCGGAACCACGTATTGTTACCACGGATATAGATAGTATGAGCGTCAATTTTCAAGGTTTTTACATAAACTATAGAAACATGCATTGACCTACATCTTCGGTGAAATACGGTTATGGAGATCCACAGATGTAATTAATTCGTGATTTCCTATTGTTGATGGATATTATAACGTGCCAATAGTATTCAACAATCCATTATAACCAATGCCACTGGATTCGATACTTTTTTTTCCCGCAAGGGAGAGAGAATCAATCAGAAATGGAACGTTCCTCGGCTAAGCTCTTCCTAGATGGACCAGCCGCCGAGAGCGAAGTGAGAGGGAAAGGGAGGCGAAGTGCCCCGAGTCCACTTATATCCCCCACGCAATCCAGCCAACACCCCACTCGCCCCTACTCCCCATGCCCTATCTTACCTTTGGATCACCCTGAGTCTCACAGGGTAATCCAGGCCTTCATAACCCTAGGCCAATCGTTACCTTTTTGCCTCATCTGGTTTGTCCCTTTGCAGTCTCCATTGATGTAGTCCTCACCGATGAGTCTTCTTGAAATTGTCCAATATGTCGCGAATCGCCATTCTGGGAAGGGGGGTGGGGCCTCGCCCCCCCCTTACCTCGTGGCCGTTTTGGCCTCATTTTCTCACCATACCCACCTTCCCTTCGATTTGTGCAATGCCTATTATGAGGGGTGCGACGGGGTGTAGTAGATATCTGTGTTGTGGGAGTGTGGAGGTTGGAAGAAACATCATTCTGATGATGGACCACATGATCTCACTGTTTTACGTCAAAAAAACTCGTACATTGCAGGTCGTCATGATCATCAATCTCCTTCTAATATTATTTGTTATACTGCAAAAAATATAGTTTTCCAGGCACATTTTAGCAATATCAAGTGACTCGTCCTTCTACTTTGGCTTTGGATGACTAAATTATTGAAGTAAGATCTGAGGCTTTCCCGGGGAATGATGTTGAAGAAATCTTCTCGAGTTTTCCCCCGGGTCAGGGGCTCCATTTTCGCAGGCGTATCGACTCGAGGGTCGTCTTCAGGACTGCTGAATCACTCGACATCCCTGAAGACATCCCTCGAGACGAGAGTCGCTACCTTGGCCAAAATGGAGCCGCTCACCCCGGGGAAAACTCAAGAAGACTTCTTAAACGGCTAAATTATATTATCTATTCCTATCCTGCTAGATTATTCAAGTCGAAAATAATTTTCGAATGAAATGGGCATTTAATGGAGATGTATATTTAAACTTCCCTGCATATCAATAATTGTCTACTAGGCATTTCCATTTGGGGTGTAGGGATTCTCACTTGCTTTATTATGTTTTTCAATGTTGTTTCGGTTCCATATATTTGAATTATTGTATCCGATTGAGGAACAATTACCTTAAATAATTTCACTGGCTTGAATTTAGAAAGTGTACAAACATAATTAATAAAAAAATGAGCATACAGAATAAAGACATCTGTACTATCAACAGTATTAAATAGAAAATAACGAAAAATTCTAATCAAGGGCAGGCGTAAATCAAAAAGAGTAGAGGTATTACCAAAATATCCCAGGGCATTATTGCCCGCGAGTTTATGTGACGCCAGCAGAAGTGGATGATAAACGAGTTTCTAACGAGCAGGGATAAGTAATCCGGAATTTCACGCTAAGAAATACCTGATCATGGTGGCCAAGTGGAAAATAAAGAAAAATGGATGTAGATATTGAAAATAAATTGGAGATGTGTATAAGATAAAAATATCAAATAACAGAAAGATTCTGCAAAACAATTTCAGAGAGAATTGTGGATTTCAACCACACTGAGGAATCATGAGGTACAAGAAGTCAACACGACAAGTTCACGTGTTACCTATAAGTTTAGTATAAATGTGCATCGGATATTACAGTTTGTGGGGGGAATTCAGAAACATTTTATTTCACTTGATTCCTACTGCTATGTGAACACGAGCTGCAAAATATATAATTTATGGTTTAAGAAAATATTGGTTAACAGTTTTATTATAGCAAAAATGGGGATTAAACAATATTTCTGAAGAAAATATATTTCCATTCCTATCGGTCACTGTGAGAAGAATGTGGTTATACACCAATCAAGGGAAGGGTAAAAATATTTCAGTTTACCTAGGGTCATTTCAGATTCATAGCAAAGTATTTTCCAGTAAAAATCATTTTTACAATGACAAAATACACGACGAAGTTCCATGAATCTCTAAGGGAGATTAAAAAGAAGCGTCTTCAGGTAATCGCAGTTGGAACTCCAATAAGTGGTATTTCTTGCCAATGACAGTACATAATCAGTTTTGGATATACTATGCCTCTTAAAATCAAGGAAAAACGTATTAACTTAAAACATTCCTGGGGAGAAAAATTGGGTACAATGATTGCTGGATTTTATTTATAGGGTGCTTAAACCTCTATGGTCATTTCGCATTTCTTCAATTCATAGCAAATATCTGGAGAAACACAATACCCTTGCCCTGAGCGGGACTCAAACCCGCGACCTTTTGCTTGGCCGGCGAACACGCTATCCACCAGACTAACCCAGTCGGCAAGTGAAATTCCCAGCGTCGAGACTTGAGTTGAGGTAAATGTTTATGAATGTTCTCCACATATGTAATCCCATAATTGAAATCTATTTCACGTTAAAGTTTCAAAACTTACAACCATCCATATTTTTCATTTTACGTGTAAAGGACCATTATTAGTAATCCTAAGTGTTAAGGTAAAGATATATTTAACCGGACAGAAAAAACAAAAATAAAGTACCAACTACAGCCCCATTAAGGTGTGGATGATGGTCCGTTATTTTGTTTCGGTCGCGAGTGGCTTCATCCTGTGCAATATGTCTCTTAAAATTTTAATTTGAAACCACCTAATTGTCCCCACACTAAAGGAGTTAGTCATGCGTAAAAAGACGTTGATAGTATGAAAGGCGAAGTGCTCCTGTTTGTTTGGACATTGCATATTTTAACGTCATTTTTGGTTATTTTCATGCATGTTTGTAGTGGCGAGTCCAACAGTGTCCCATATGATGTTCGGTTATTTTGTTCAATAGCGAGTGGCTTCGTTCTGTGTATAATGTCTCGTAACATTTAAATCTGATTTTGCATTAGAATGAATGTTCGGTGGTGGCTCACCACTTGCCACACCCCCTTGCAGGTAAAACGTGGAAGTAGAAGGGGTACCGCGAATAAGTACACGAGAAATGCCCTGCACACGATTTTTTAAATTCATTACCTCCAACAAAGGCTGTGGCATTGCCCTCTTATGTTTCAACACCCAAATAATAAAACATTAAATCGACATCCCAATTTAATCAGAGCCCGGTTCCTTAGTACGTACGTACATGTAAATATGAATATAAATCAGGAAATTATTGTAAAAGTGATTCATAATATTTCATCTGGAACAGGTATATAAAATGCTAAGGTGCTTCCTGATTTTTTTATTCTTGTTCTATGAGAGTATTCTGGAGGTAAACTCTCAAGTCGCCGAGGGAGGGCGTTCATAGGTACTCTTCTGTTAGTCGGGAGTATTGCGTCATTTGAGAGGCACTGAGTGTTTCCTCAACAAGTCTTTCCTACTCGTCAAATTATCCCCCTCCCCTAAAGGGAAACTTCTACACGCTCAGTTCTGCTTTTGAGTGTTGCGTATTGGATTGTAGAAGCAAGGAGGGTTTAACGTAAGTGCCTCAAGTTACCCATTGTGTTCCAGAAGTGTCTAGGTCGTACGTGAGAGGAAAGGAAGGAGGGAGTCGCTCCCAACACTCGAAAACGCGAGCAAGGGCTTTAAGCTTGAGGTAGCATATATAAGCATTCAGATATTCGCGAAAGCTTGAGCCACTTTCGCGAATATCTGAATGTCGTTCAATTGGCAAAAGGGAACGGTGTTACCATTTCAGAACAAGCACGCGGCACTCATTTCCCGGAGGGACCTCTTCCACGTCATCAATTCCTCAGCTCACGGAAGTGCGACCGAGAAATATTGGAATATAAGTGTCCTGTGCAAAGTGCTTTCTGTAATCTCACGTGATTTTCAATTGTCATAAGAATCCGTATCCAGTGAGTGTTAATGTCAAGCCATGAGCATTTTGACGACGCCTCTCCACGTGTCGTGTGCTGTGAAATATTTAAAATGTTGGCGTATGGCAGTGACGTTCTTATAGGGCTACTAAGTAAGTACTTAGTAGCCCGAGAATAACATCAATAGAGTACTATTCTCTACTGTAAGTACAATGTTCATATCCTTTCTGACATGTACTTTCTTACTTCGTCACGGAGAAAACTCGGGTGCATTATGTAACTCACTCGTCTCAGCAGAAATAAGGAAGTTCACCACGAAAAATTCCTTTTTTATGATCAGTCTCGTTGCCTTGAGACGTCAACATGTACCAAATGAAAATTAAAACTTATATTGAACATTATTTTGAATACGGACTTTATGATTTTTTTAAATATTCAACTCCATGTTTTCGCTCTCACAATCGATCAATTTGTTATTGCTGCCCCATAAAAATATTTCCTTTTTAAAAAATGTTCAAAGTGAAAATAATATATAGTTTCAATCTAGGAGATGTATGTATGTATTGGATAACGGGTTCAAGATTAGAAAACACTACCAACATCATATACATTCAATCATTGCTAATTATTCATGAAACTACAACCAGTGCACAAATGCATAAAATGTGATTCTGAGACAATCTGTAAGTGAAAATATCTTTCTTGTTTCGTGTGCGTAGTTACATATTATTATTCTGGTACACAGAGAAACTTGTTTCTTCATGCACACAAATTTACTTCACTCACCTTTCTTTTCGCCATGCTGTATCATTCATCGGATTGTCGCGAAGAGCTTTCAGGGTATTGGGCAAAGGTTTTACAAATCAAATACAATGTCATGGGTTCATACAGTGAGAAACAAACAAGAAAGTGACAACACATTTCATTTCAAAAGTGCCATTGTGATTTCTTCTTTCTTCGTCGGCAGCGCAATTATGAACAGAAAAATCAACGACTGGAGGTCGTGAGGCCTTTGAATCCGACATTATTGATTTGAGTGATTTTTTGCATACCTTAAACGCGTAATCTTCTCAGTATTTTCCTTTTATCATGTCAAGAATACGTCATATAAGTCAATAATACTTCTAATTATCTTGCTGTAATTATTCTCTTATACTTATCAATATTAGTTCAATCTTATTATTATCTTGTCAACAAAACGTCATATAAAAACATATTTTATAGAGAATCTTAAAACGTTTTCCGGAATCAATTTATAGAATATATGTATTTCACATTCATCATTAAACCTACTTAAAAACACAAAATGATCTCAGATGTAGTACACATTCACGGAATGCGCCAAAATTACTATTCATTGGAATAGATAAATAATATTTTTGTAGGTCGAATGACAGGAAATACCCCCGAGGTAGAGATCAATCTGTGGACCATTAAATAAATGAATGTACGATTAAGGTAACTGTATGTCTAGCTTAAGGTAATTTACCACAAATTATATTAAATAAATAAATTTTCTTAATGAATATGACTCTAATCAAGTGTAATTGAAATAATGCCCCAGGTAGGTTTATGGACTTAATTGCTAATATCCACTTCTTTTGTCGTCAATGTTCAAACTTAAGAGTTAATCTTTGAAATCTAGCAATAACAATATTCTGAATTGGAGCATCTAAACGTTAATTTTCAATCAGGGTGTACCTGATATATTTCCTGCAATCACCGGTTGACCGAATTACGATCTCCCTTCAGCAATGAACATTCAGAAGATTTGAAAACCGAGTACCCGACTTTCTAAAGAGGATCGCTACAAAACCCGTGTTGTGCACGCGAAGATAGTCATATTTAAAAAATTCTGCTAATTAACTGATCCAAACGCTATTTCGAGCAAGCCTGTACTCTTGAGCGATTGAATTCTAACCCCATAGTGATTCGATTCAATGGCTTCAAGACTCCATCACATTAGAATTCAACCCAAATACATTTAATTATTCGTGGATGATTCTTCTTCGATGGAATCATGGAAAAGTATATCCGATCACTTACACCACTTATACATATACCATGTAATCCAAATGCTTAACAACTAAGTTATTTACATGTATATTACGCGTATGTATTGTGAAGCTGTTCATTTTGGAAACTAGACAAAGAAGAAACCCGTCATGCTATTGTGAAGTAAAAAAGCGATATACAAATAATGTAGCACTTCCTTAACATACACTCTTTTTTAATCTTGCAACGAGTTTTTAAGTAGCTGTGAATCAATTTTTGAAATTAATTAATGTACAAGAAATATTTTATTCTATATCGTAAACTGGATAGATTTCCGCGCAACAGAATAGTATTAGCGAGTACGACTTTTAGTATATAATTTATATTAAGACTATGAGTTAATTGACCAATTATGATATTTAAGATGAAGATTAAAAGGAAAATGAATTTATAAATTATCAACTGACAGTGTAATACCATATCAGTAAGAATTGACCATATGAAAAAGTGATTTATAGAGTGATATTACATTTCGATTTCACCGCCTCTCTTCATGGGACTAAATTGATTTCGGTTACAGGTGGACAGTCTGGTATCAACTAATTTCTATTCACTCAACCTTATAAAATTTCGATAGTAATTCGTCACATCGTGGAAGGAGTTGGACATTTCAAATAAACTAATGAAAGTGTTTCCTTAACTGTCGAAAAAGTTGATCCTCGGTGAGAAGTATGTCGTCCGATCATATCCTCCGTGAGTCACGTTTGGGTGCTTATTTTCGCCCGAGATAGCACACGTCCACTCAGCACGAAGTCCACGCATCAAATGAGAGGATTTCAATTGCTAAAATGTGATTGGTTAGCCAAATTTCGAATCCTTCTTTCCCATTGGCTAACAAGTGGCACTGGTTGTAATGAACGGTTTTTCACTTTGCGTTATTCTTTTATTTTAAACTTCTAGAATATAATGAAGGTGGCGATACGTATTCTTAACAGGTTTCGTAGCCCAGAGTAACTGCTCGGCGTGACGTCATGACATGAGATGAGTTCCTTGTGTATTCGTGTTAGCGAGTGTAAACCTGAAAATATGTATTTGAGAAATTTGGAAAGGTACCGTTTTAAAGATATTGCACCGCATTCGATTTCCAAAAGGAGTAATAACTAACTTTATAACTTTTGAAATAATAATATTTTTTAATTCGAAATTTCTATTTATTCCGCTGTTTCTCATGCGTGTGATAAAATCGAGCAATGCGAATCCGAGTATAAAAATAGCCACGAGATGCATTATTTGCATTAATAAATCTCTTCGTGCAGTAAGTATTTCCCAGAGCGTGACATATCTGACGTCACAAATCGACGATTGAATCCAGCGAAGCCGCCTCTTTTGCATTCTTATATTCTCGAAGATTTTGAAGAATGATGATTAGTTTATCGAGTTTTACGTTACAATTGTATCTTTCGCTTTTCCAAAATGCAATAAAAGTATCATCATTTAAGTGAGGTAATAAATGTGCATTAATAAATTTTGGTGATGTCTTTTAAAATAATCACCCGGGAACTGAATTATTACCAAATGCAGTATCTAAGCGTACTGGGGTATACTTTGCCCCATATCTGATTTATTTAAGGCATATGGAAAGCAACCAAAGGCAAAAGCTCGCTTGCAGGAATGAATCGACATGGCACTTCAATATGATGTTACCAATAATGCGCAGAGTAAATTGTTTGAAATGGTATGAATAGTATTAAAAGTTGGAGGTCTCATAGTTAAAGATTAATGTTTGCTGTAATAAGAAATTAAAAGAGAGACAGTTAAATATTAAATTGTGATATAGAAAAACCGGGAGTGGTGGAGATCCGATATATCTTCGATCGATGTTCTCCATATTTTGCTACACCCTTCTAGATCTTTTACCTTGGGAGTTGGCTTAAATCTTATAAACCTTTCAAATTTAACCGTTTTCTTAATTAACTCAAGCTATAAAATTTCTAATTACCGCTAGAGCACACTGACACCACCATTTATAATTTTTCTGTCCGTCACCACTCCCCTAAAACGGCTGCTTTCCATCTTTACCTCGTCGTCAACGGTCCACTTAATCTGTCTCCCGATTAATTTTCCACTGAAATAAAAACCAACAAACAAATCACTAGAAATTAAGTTCGCGGTGATTCCTTGGTTGGTAACCTTTTAATCCACTTGAAACGAAAGCCAGCTGTATCCCAATCCACTGCTCTCTCTCTCTCTCCTAGATACTTTCACCGGAATCTAAATGAGTAAGGTTGCCGCCCTTCATTCGCAAGCTACATTATTAACTCTTTAATATTTTCCCGTAATAAGTAACTTCAATCATTATTATAACCGTGTGGCTCTTGGTGAATACTTATGTAATTCAAAGGTCATGCTTACATGCTTAAGGCGTTTACCTACTGCACTGTAACACTTCTGAGCGTAAGACCTTTAATATTTGACAAGCGAGAATGAAAATGAGTATAACAATTGCGTAAGCATTAAAAAATTTGTGAAATTTTAGAATAAATTAATTTTTTCCTTACTGACCTATTTCGCCTTTTCGACGGGGATCACTGTTCCAATTTTTCTGTTAAGGTTTTACATGTTAGTGACAGAGGTTTTATACGTTTTTTGGAAAATTGACACTTTACGTCGCATCATAATTAATTTTCTTGGCAACAACCTTCTCCATGACCTCATCCCTTTCAACTCCACTATTTCCCCCTTGCTCTCTGTTCCACTCCCCAACCTCCACCCCCAAAGCTCGATTATTCGCCCTTGACCCTGGAGTCACTTAAAGGGTTTCGACTTTCCTTCCGATATTTTCCCTCCCTCCCTCCCCCCCACCCACACCCACGTCAGCATTAGTCATCCTCCTTCCGACCTTCTTTGCTGAACCCACCCCCATCCACTTATCACTCGTCGTCTTAATAGAATTCGAACCAGAAATTTTTTTACACTTCCCCCCCCACCCTCTCCTTCATTTCGTTCGTAGTCATTCGTGCCGCCATCTGTATTTTAAGACGATTCTTTAGGATGACCTGGTGGTGTCGAAACCGGGCGATTTTGTTGAAAATATCTTGTGGAACTAAACCAAGCGTTTTATATTTTTCGAAGTCAACTTGCTTACTATTGAGTTTATTGACATCGGTGGTTATCCTAATGCGTCAGGTCTCGTGGCGTGGTGAAAAAATTGTGGATGTGACGAGGGTGTGCGCGGGGGTGCATGGGAAGGTTTGGGATTCGTGCCCCGGTCAATTCTCCCCCAACGCCCCCCAGCATTAGCCATCCTTATGAAAAGAAGATTCCAAGCACTTTTCAACAAAATAAATTTCACTTTATAATTTCCCTTTATTGTATAATTTAATTTAATTATTAAAATATTTATATTTTATTATTATTAAATTTTATTTTAAAAATTTATTATAAAAAAATTAAAACCATATTTAAAAATTTATAATATATAACTACATTGACACTAATACCTAACACTACATCAAGCCTGATTCTGTGATTAGTCATTCTCGTTTTCACTTTATTGTTAAAACCTTCCCCCACTACCCTCACTTACAACTCGTCGTATTAAAAAATTAAACCAACTAGCTTAAAAACTTATTACTCCTTTTACCCCCACTTTCATCTTGTATTTACATTTAAAAAACCCGAGGTTATTCGAGATGTGGCCTAGCTGATGAAAATTCAAGGTAGAGGTATTAAGATATCGAATTATTGTTGTACATTTAATGTGTGGGGTGATTTGGTGAGTTTGAGTTTTTTAAAAGGCCAAATACGCGTACTTTTTATCCGTGTCGATGTATAGTAAATCTTGCTCTATCGAGGTTTGTGCGCGTCCGTATGGGAGTGGAACCGAGAGCTAGAATAACGCCAGAGATTGGATAGCGACGAAACGCGCCCCCCGCCGACGAAACTCAACTCCCTTCCTCATCACAAGTGGACACTCCCCCCTCCCCCTCTGGATGCCCACAGAACTGCCTCTGCCCGTTAAAAGATACTACTACTAAGGTCGACTTGAAGAAATAACTCCAGGAGGAGAACCTTAATCACTTCTTACCCCATCTCACTCTCTTCCTAAGGTCTTTCAACCGCGTCGTCAGGTTCTTGTTTGGATTAACGGACGTGCTACCGTTCCACCCTCCCCGTCGAGAATGGAGAACTCACCTGCTGGACTTCTTTTAGCGAGAATTTGCTCATAAAAAATAGCGTACACTTTTGTATTAATTATCCAGAATAATTTGACATGCTCATTAAGGTAGAGTGTCAGGAGAGCGAAATGTGACAAAAACGAACCACTTTAAAATTCGTTACGTGGTGATAGAAAAAACAGAACTTAGTTCGGTTTTTTGGTAAAACCCAACAAGGCAACCCCACTAAATAGATCCAAATACAGGAGTGAACTAAACAAATATATGGACTACAAATAATGTCTGTGGAATTATACAAAATGAGCACAACTGGAATCAATTAAAGGAAAGCAATTATTACCTTATACCAGGACACTAAATTGTCTCCCTTCCATGAACCCCATAATCTCAAATAGTTTTAAAAATGGTAGCCATTAGAAAAAGATACCTTTCCATGAATTCTCATCATGAAATGATGAATTCCTCTGTAAATAGGTGGCTGCTCTTCTCTCAAATTTATAAACAATAGTCATCAGTCCCTGCAATAAATGACACTGTGTTAATAACGTTTCAATCAACGCAAATACTGAATTATCATAAAAAAATCTATGACTTCTAAATTAATTGTAATTATTAGATTTGAATCACTCGTTCGCTCGTCAGAGATTAAGTCACTTAAAGAAAAATCAATAAAATCAAATACGGTATAACATTACTTAATTTCTCAGCATGTCCTACAATGACAATCCTTTAGTTTCTGAGACAATCATAAAGTTTAATACACAAATTTGTAGTACTGTTCCACAAAATAAAATTTTGATTACACAATGCGTTTCGGCTGTTAGGCCATCATCAGATACACTACCTTGAAGTTACCGAATCATCATATTTATACCCTCCACGCAGTGGAGGATGTTTGTTATTGAAGGATAGGGGGGGGGGAAGGTAAGGTGTGGGGGGCTCATCTTGGGGGTACATCGGAAAAGTCAATGGCTAGGAGTGGAGAGTGGTTATGGAAAGTTTG
>WURS02244048.1:0-19550 GCA_011762765.2 Rhinocypha anisoptera | reverse complement strand
AGTCCCCCATCGTCTTCAGGGTGAAGATCACCCTGAGGACGATGGCGGACTTAGCCTTCGAAACGTTTGTGGAAAACAACGCCTGGACCCGGATGGAAACCCGAGATATCTTCCTCCACTGTCAAGGAGCTTGAATTTTAAAGTATCTCATTTGCTTTAGTCATATCTAAAAAGTCTCGTAAGTTACGAATCAGTCTCCAACTTTTTTTTTAACACTTAAAGGAATCGTATTCTCTCCTGATTTCTTTCTTCTAGTAGAATTGCTGGTGAACATAACATTGCTCCTTTTCCTATCCGCGTATATACGATTATTCTCTCCTCGTTTTTTTCCCGTTTCCCTTCCCTTCTGTACCGATCTTCTTGAGTGGGATTGTGGCCACATCTCATAAATTAATTCGATACCATATTGATGAGACATCTCCCTTCTTTGTAGCACACTGCATATTTGTTTGGCCACCCTTTTACTTTAGCAATGGTAATTGATTTTCTATCTTTCTCGCTGGAATGCCTTTACAGAAATTTCAGCCATAGGAATATTACTCTAATAAATAAGAATTTAATATTTTCATTGATTTTTATTAACAATTAAAAATATGGTTCCAAAGCGAATCCATTTTGAATTAACCCGAAAAGTTAATAAATAAAAAAGTTATGGTTTTCAACATTGATCGTGTTGGGATAAACAAATAAACATGTCTCAGAGACAAATAATCGATTGAATTTTACAAAATCTTAATCGATTAGGCATTGAAAAAGCTTCCTTTAACAATGATTAAAACATTTGAAAGATTGCTTTTGTGATAAATAATTTACTTTTAAATAATTGTTGTTTTAGACGGTTTTTCGTTTTTAATTAACTCATTAATCAAATCGAACTTAGTACTGCCTATGTTAAAGGTCTTTTAGTTACCTGCAAATTATATTTGGTTTTTTTAGTTTCTAAAAATCATATTTTGGCTTGTAGATTTTTAAAACCTGTTTTGGCCAACTTTGAACGCTCGTAGTTCCGAAAAGACATCAAGTTGCAAACATGTTGGGTGATCATTTTTCATCCTTCTCAAGCCCATAACCTGCTGTAAATTATTGAAACAAGCTCATAGTGTTTCTTCCTCAATTTTCAGTGTGTCCTAAGCTAAATTTCAGATCGGTGTAATGTATGAAGGCTAAATTTAAACTATTCTTCCTTATAGAAATACAACACACCAGGTTTTTCCATTCCACTGAAATTTGTGGAATTTATTACTTATTTCTGTGGAAGTAAACCTAGTGTGTTTTAATTCGATAATGTCAAGATTCCACCAAGTAACCTCGCCAATATTTGAATCTATTCTTCCTACTGGATTCACTCCCAGAAAACATATTTTTCTCACTTCTGGTTCAATATCAACCTTGCTTTCTCCTTTTTCTGGAAAAAAATAACCAGCCAATGACCTCTTACAATGCATGCTACTCTTGTTGTTATTTTTTCCGTTTGAGCTTTAATGTATAAGTATTGTTCTTATGCTTGTAAATGCTCTGCTGTAAATTGGAATTTTTTTTTGCTATTTGAGGTCCTCTTTTCTAAATAAATAAACCTTTCAGATGACTCCCAGGAGACGGAAAGAGATGCAGGAGTACAAGGCAAAAGCAATGGCGGTAGAACAAAGACTGAAGGAGAAAAGGAGAGGAGGTGAGCAGATATTAAGTATATGGACACTGTATTGTAGTTTTATAGTGAGATCATAGTTTATCAGTATCAGAAAGAACATAACAAATGTCTATATTAAATATTAAAATTCAGGTATTATAATTACCTATTATTGATTTTTCTTCTTAAATTGTTACATCGTGTGACATGATACTAAGGTGTATACACATGCATGGGAATTGCATTTCATATACCATATTTGCCTGGTTATAAGACGACCCCAAATTTTTCTAAGGCAAAATTTGGAAAAAAAAATTTATTTTAAAAAAATATGATTTTAGAAAAATGTAAAATAAATGAGTAATTGCCATATGTACCAGGATGAGAGTAGAATCTTGAATTTACATAACACATAGGGACCTGAATTGTCAGTGTTTCGTAAAATCAAATTATGTAAAATTGAGTTAATGGCTGATTTTGATAAATGTGCTAAGGATTTGTGATTCATCATTATAAAATACTATAATTTTGGCCATTATAACTATTGTTATTACAAAGAGATCATTTATGCATATATTCAATATCTGCAAATAAAACTTTTAATTATCACTCAGCTGTCTGAAACATTATCAGTACCTTGTAATGATCTGGTATAACTCCATGCCTGGGGTCACTTATCATGGAGTACTGAGAAGTATTTTTTATGTATGCTGAAGTTCTTGCTGTGAAATCTTTGCATTTGACATGGGGGAATAAGAATATGGTAACATTGTATATAAAAAATTTTCATGCAGAATAGCGTGTCTGGTGAGAAAGTTGTCAATTCTTCCGTTTTTATGAGAAAGATTCATTGTTTTCATAAAATTTCATATTTTAAAGTGTGCATGTAGCATGAGAGACCATATTTTGTTGTTATAACACTTAAAATCATAATTTATTTATTTGTAATTACACTATATTCTTTAGTGCCATAATACTTGTGGGCTCTTTAATTTTTGACTAACGTAAATTGTGTATCAAATTTTGCCAAGCAACGTGTGCTGGTGTGGTAAAACCACTCAAATAAACTAGTTAATTCAGTTGGTGGTCAATGTTATTTCTCGGGAAACTTAGAATTTGATGTATTCCTTAATCCATTTCTATCTTGATGTCAGAATCACTCAGAATCTTCCTGTACCTATCTTCTCCCCACCATCAATTATAATTTCTAAAAAGAAAATCTATTCCTTTACCTCATCCATTCCTCCATCTCATCCTTCATCCATATTCAAAGCAGTATTCCATTCCCCCATCACCTCTAGGATCTTTCTGTTAAACAAATTCTTATTGTAATTCCCATGAAACTTATTAGAAGCCATCCAAAATAATTTTTTTTAATGCAAAGAATTATTTATAAAATATTGTATGAAACTTTCATTCTCAAATCAACTACATGGATTGAAATAAGTTTATTTTCAGAAAATAATTTTTTACCAATGTATGGTTATCTAAAATTTAATTATACAATAATTTTTTATAGTATTTCTCTAGACTTGGTGTGTTTTGTTTTTAGTTCATTGATTTATCTTAATATTTTCTTATTTGTTACCATAAATCCATTTTCAAACTCCAATTATGCATCACTATTTAAACTCTTGTCTTCTTCTCTTGATAAAAATATAAAATGAACGTATTCTTTGGTAAAAAAAAAGTCTCATTTAGCGATAGAA
Source organism: Rhinocypha anisoptera (assembly GCA_011762765.2). Lineage (NCBI taxonomy): Eukaryota > Metazoa > Arthropoda > Insecta > Odonata > Chlorocyphidae > Rhinocypha > Rhinocypha anisoptera. The sequence goes on along the minus strand of WURS02244048.1, from coordinate 16,214 downwards.
CTAATCTGAATGTGTTATTTTATTATTATAGATTATGCATAAATCACAACTTTTTTATGATGGAAACATTATTTTTTTCAGCTCAAAGAGAATCTGCAAATTCTCTGGCTTTGATTGATGGAGATGGAAACAAAGAAAATGAAAAAATAGAAAACTTGTATAAGCTCAAAAAAGGAGATTCTGTATTTGGTGATAGATGTATTAAACCTCTGAAACCCGTACTTTCAGAGTTGATGCAGAAAAATGTAAATGAGAACTACACCATGACACATGATATATCAAGCTGTGGGGAATGTCAGGAGGAATCATGTAGTGTTGATCATACTGAAAGCACCGATCTTCATCCGTATTTGAATTCACCTCTGGCAGATGAAATTTGCTCTTCTGAATGTAGCTTGGAATGTGCTTCTTCACTCAAACATGCAGTTGACACAGCTTGTTGCAATTCTGTGGAGTACAACTATATTTGTGGTGAGGAATTGAAGAGAGGTTTAGTTGAAAGAGAAATACCTGAATATCAAACTGCCTCATACATTTTGAGGTTTCCTGAAATGGAAAAACGTGTTAATGATACCACAGTTGTGATAAATAACATTTTAGAGTCTGTTAAATCTGAAATGCCATCATGCACAGTTGAAGAAGGAGACTTGGCCAGCTCATGTAAGAGTTCAGGGTTTGATGAGGAGCAGATGAAACATAGTGATGATGATGATGTTAAAGGAAGTGATGTGCATGTGTATAAGACAAATTCACATCCAACATCATCCTCAGTACTTGCTACATTATCAGTCAATGGCAGTAATGCAGACAGTGGAATTACTTCTGCACTGGAGGAAACCTTTGAAGCTTCTCCGTCGGATAATACCTCACCTCCTCAGCAGGAGAACCAAAATCCTTGCATGATAAGGAAAGGATCTTTTACAATGGAGACTCCCAGTCCATTGCTTATGGCTAACATTGAACAGTTTACAGTTGATGCAGTCACACAGGGTAACAATCCCTCAAAAGCTGTAGAGTTTATTACATCTGAAAGCCACAAAAGTAATAATTTGGTAACCATATCTGCCCAAGGCATTTCTAAAATAAAGACAGGGTCATTACAATCATCCAGCTCGAAAGAGGGTATTTTCAGTGGTAAAGGAACAAAACCTGGTATAGTGGAGAAGAAAGGGGAAACATATGCTACTCGCCCAAAACAAGAGATTGTGAAGGACAGAGTTCAGAGGTGCACTGTCTTTGACAGGCTGGCAGCAGATGCAGCAAAAAGAGTTGAAGAGAGAAAGAAATACAATAAAATAAACAGTGATGTAGTTTTTAAAATCCCCAAAAGGGTAGCATTTGGTTCTAAGACATCCGGTAGAAAAATGCGACCCTCTGTATCAGCCACCAACCTAAGAATGTCTTTGAGTGGTGCTCACAAAAACAGGTATTTATTTATTTAATCTTTTGTATGTAACATTTTCCTCCCCATGGACTCTGAATTTAATGTAGAGGAAGGGGTTTTGCGTTTGGAAAAAAACTGGGCTTTATTGGTGGGAACTATAATTATTGCTCCAGGTACAGTCATCCATGCCAGCCAGACCAGAGTATAGGTAAACACAGAATGCAGTCCATGTAGCTTCCCTTTCTCAATTAGAAGGCTCACCATAGTTTGATTGTCATTGAGGTAGCAATTTAAGTGATGGTTAAAAACACTTTTTGGAAGGTAACAAGAAACCACATCAGTTTTACTTTACCCAAGAGTCACAGTGAATAAAATACTGAAATTTAATCATGATATCTGTGGGGCTAATCAAAATGGGCTTGAAGAGGAATGAAATTTTACATTTCTTGTTTGCCATTCAATATAATTTTATGTTAATAAAATATTGTATTAAAATCATGTTTAGATTTCATGATTCTCTAATATACTTATTTATTTTTCAAACTAAGAATGGACAGGAGAGGTTGAAACCAGTTTAGTTTGTTTAGTATATCCTGTGGGACAAAACCAAGCGATAGTAGGACTAAAATAGGTGTAATGGTAGGATAGTCAAGATTATTTTATCTCTATTTATTGGATAATTAATTCAAAGGGTACAGTGAGGTCACCATAGTGTTCTACAAGTAGTTAAAGAGGAGGTTAATGAATAACGAACAGGTGAGTGGTTGTGGCATGAAGGAAGGTTGGCAGGTGATAGGAGAACTGCTGTGAACCAGACTACAGGATTGACAACTTATGATGTCCAGGTATGTAGACAGAGAAAGATGGAGGAAGGGATACAAGTAGAGGAATAGTGACCTTAGAGGTGAGGGAGGGATTGCTATGGCAGAGAAAGCATGTTGGAGAGAGCATGTTGCCTATAAAAAATTGTAGAAAGAGGAAGACCTAGGTGCTTTATACAAAAAAGGTAAATGAACTTCCTGAAATAAGGAAAAATAATGTTCATTAAAATGTATAAGGCACAAAAGCTCTTTATATAAGTATGTATATTGAATTCTTAGTAGAGACTGGAGTACATTGAGGGACATATTGTAAGATATTAGGTCTCTGAATCTAGAATTATTAAAATGGAGAAAGAAGAGTTGTTAATAGATGGGAGAGGCAAAATAGATTGGAATATCATAGGTCCAGGTATTGTATGCACAGTTATTAGAAGCTAACTAATGATCAAGTGATAGTAGTGAAGATAACTATTGTGCTAGTGGAATTTCTAAAATGACCAGAAAAATAGTGACAGGGAATTGATGTACTTTGTATTTATTTATAAGGTTTCTTGCCAGAAGAATTAGTTGAGTCAATATTAATTCTATCCTACAAATTACAAATATGGCTCTGTGTGCATGTGTGTGAGGGGATAATAGGACCATATATTAAATATGTGGAAGCAACCAAGATGAGACAGAGTTTTCAATAGCAGAAAGAATTGCCTTAGCAAAAAAACCTTTTGGAGGAGGAGAGAATTGATGAGAGGGACCCTGAGCGAGAGCATAAAGAAGAGATTAGTAGTAGCTCTGGAAAGTGTGGAGTGTAATGTTGTAGACCCCTGGTCTTTGTGAAATGGGAAAGAGTATAAATTGGGGGCCTTTGAGATGTGGGTATGGAGAAGAAGAAGTTGTAATGATGGATGTAAGATTGTTGTGTGAAATATGAAGATGACAGGAAAGGTGGAAGACAAGAGTGCTGGATTGTATCAAAGGTTTTGTGTAATCGTGGCTGAGGAAGAAAAAGGACTTGGAAATTAAAGAAGAATATTATTCATTTTACATTAAACATAACTAGGCTTCAGAAACTTAAGTCCCTGAAGACCTGAGGTAATTCATTGTAGTAATTGATATTGTCAATCAGTAACTTACCTTTGACTGTAGTCCGTTTCAAATGACTTGGCCTGTGGGAAGGTGGGGCCAGAGAGAGGGAGGAGCTTGAAGTCAGTCATGTGGTCTTTAGATAGCCAGTAGAAGTGTAGATGGGAAAATTTCTTTTCTTAGGATCTGTGATACTCTGCCTTTTGTCGTGTAAATATCTGCTGTGTTACCACGTGTTCTGAGTATTCAACATCTGTATTTAAAGTACGGCTGTATGATTTTGAAGACAAGGTGTAGAAAGAGGAAGACGATTCCAATTTAGCTAGGCAATTAAAAAAGTGTGTTTACATTGACACTTGGATTTTGATGGACTTACACAATGTTAAATTAAAAAGCCAATTTATTTTGTATTATTCACCATACATGGTCCCGTGCATAGATATTATGTTACTACCAATTATATCCTCGCATCAAATTATTTGCCGAAGCACTTGCCTAAAAGATTTTGTTGTATATAACTTACATATTGATTTGGCAATGTCTTGCTGTTGTTCGTACCTTCCCTACCTCACCCATTCCACAAATTTCCCTTCTCTCGCGAGAGTAAGTGGGGAAAGCTGACATTTTTAGGCAGCACACAGTTTTCTCCTGGAGATGTACTCTCATCGGTTATGGCCTATCTTTAACTCATTGACTACCTGAGGCAGTTTGGACCCAAATCCATTTACAAGGCCATAGTTTTGCCAGTCAGAACTCGAATCTCCACTTATTGTTTAAATTTGTGTGGAGAATGAATTATTCTCAGACTTGAACCCCTTAATGAGAAATATCTCTGGTCTGTTTTGTTATTTAGACGATGTAGTTTGTGAATAATGAGGTGCACACAGCTAGATACATTTCTATCATTTATGAAATGTCCAAACAAATAAATAATATTTCCTTTGAAAATAATGTTAAATGAATTACTGAACTTGTTTGTCATTACTCATTCTAATATTTGAGTAAATCTAGACTTTTAATTGCTTAGGAAAGACTATACTAATCAAGTAATTCATTCTGCCATTTATTTTATGATACATTTTCTATGCTGACATGAACCACTGACTAATAAAGATGTATTCTTGTGTCACAAATAAAAAAAAACAATTATAAGAGAAATTGCATTTGTCAGTGGATAACAGGATAGATTTAATTCTTAAATGAATGGAAAAATGAACCAAATACTAAAGATGAAACCACTTGATTCTGCCATAGATAGGATGAGATACATTAAAATTCTCCCTCATAGGATGGTTGTTAGTTGTGTTTACTAAAATACATTAAAAGCCAAGATTGCCAGTTTAAAGATGTTTCGTGTAAACGACAGAATTCCAAAACGGAAGAAAGCAGAGTATATAGGTTAAGATGTGATTGCTCTGTGGCACACCAATGTTGGCCAGGCCAAAAGAAGGTTCCAGGAGCAAGTAAGAAAGCACCTCTTGGTTCTTATGTAATTCATAATAATAGGAAATTTCTATTTTTCTTATGGTATCTAACCAATTGGTCAATGCATATTTAAGTCAAATAAAAAAGTGATATATGATGTCTTTGTTCTTATGTCATTCTTAATTAGGAAAATTTTATTTCTATCATGGAATCAAACCAAATGCTTCATTGATCAATGTAGGTACATATATTGAAAAATATGGCTGGATTTTTTATAGTTCTTGTTGTGCATAGATTGACTAATAAGCACAGTAAATATGAGTAAGTGCTGAAAGTGTGAACTATCACTTAGTATGAAAAAACTATTTCATCCAATGTTCTTGATGTTGTTATATTTGATTGATGCTGTTATATTTTTTTACTCTTCTTATTTTCATCTTGTTTTTTTCAGGTCAAATTCATTAGCTAGTAGACTTTCTTCATCAGACACCAATATTTCAAAGACACGTGGAAAGAGCCTTACATCATCTGTCAATGCTTCCGTAAAGCAAAATTTGTTGTCTTTTGCTTCTTTTCAAAAAAATCAAGTTGTGATGGAAGCAGTATCCTCAGTAAGCAATGATGGAGAACCTGTTATAAATAATCAACCAGAAGATAAACAGCCACTATCAATAGCAAAAGGTAAACTCCTGAAACATACAATACATATAGAATAGTTTACAGTGAAACCCCTGTAAAGCAAGATCCAAGGGGCTGAAATTTTTGCCACTTTGTTATATTGGGAGTTCGTTTTTCAGAGACGCGCTGCACATTGCGTCACTCGAGGGGAGGAGGGAAAATCGCCTCTACGGAACTAGCCACTGTGTAGCTGTTCCAAACTGGACTTTCAACATTTAAATAACCAAAAACATTTCCCTTCTAGATTTAAGGCTAACTTTCACAAAAAACATGCTAAATAATAACAAAAATCATGATCTATCTACTTTAATGCATTTCCAGACTGTCCGTTTGCCACAGTAGTATGCTCTAAGTAATGAATAAATGATTTTTTTTACAATTTTCAAAGTAGTATCTCCATGTTTAACACAACAAATGTACGATCATTGTTCGAGGATCATACAAGGAAAAAATTTAACTAATTTCTCATCCCATGACCATTATGGTAGATATTGTTTTTCATGAAATGATTCACTGGCTAAGACAGCCTGAAGGCATTAAACGAAATCCAGTCTAATGACCAGCACCTGTGTTGATAGAGAGAAGCTCCTCTATGCTATTGGGTTGATATATAAGGTTTCGCATAAATGACAAACTTACCTCAAAAAGCCGAGAGATGTATCCATTGGTAAATATTGAAGGGGCTTTGCACATTCAAGTCGACTTTTCTGAAAGTTCTGAAATATCGATTGTATTAGCGTTGAACTATCGAAATCTCATCCAATCAGAGCGTGCCATTACTGCTACCAGTGTTAGGTAATGGCCCACTGTTTTTACACATGGTTTTTTGTCTTTAGAGGGGCATAGTTTATTTTCATTGTTATGCTATCTTATTGCTTTACATAGTTTTTAATTTAAAACACTGTTCAGTGCTATGTCATGGAAATGTAAACTTTACACTCATTTTTCTTCTTGTCCTTCTTTTATGGCTTCTGGCTCATCTCTCAAACTTCTAGTTTTTTACAACTGACTATTGGAGAAGGAGCTATAATAAATATATGTTCACTTTTTAGCTTTTCACCAATTTTTCATTGTGGCATTACACATTAGCTAAATACACCTTATAAAAGTATTTTTCTTATGGTAGCTTTGCTAGCTTATTTAATTTAAAATAGCTCTTGAATAGCAAATATAGTTTCTTCAATATCAAATGTTTAAAATCACAATCTCAACTTTCTTTAATAAAAATGATTGGAAATTATTGTACCATAATAACAGTGATGTCTCTACTGTTTAAATAGCATCATAAAGTCACATTCTATTCTCAAATACCATAGGTATATGTCATCTCTAATGGAACCGAGTAAAATTATGAATCAAAGTATATCACCTTTGGAAGAGTTAGAGAAAGAGTTAATCTTATATATACATATATATACTATGGTTTACGATGAGTAAGATATTGTGATACGTTTATACTGAACCAAAGTTTACATCTTATAAGACAATAAAATTTGCATCCTTAGATAAATCCCCGCAGGCTTATTGCTGCTTATCCTGATTTCTTTCTTCAATTTATCACAAATAAGGCTGTAGTCATGTGGTATCTATTTACTCAATTTCTAAAGAAATTTATGACAGTCTTTTTCCAACTGAACCACTCATTGGCTCTACAACTTTTCAAGACAGCTATTACCACACAAAATATAAGAAAACAGTTTTTAGCAAAATTATGCTATTGAGAGGTAAAAATAGTATGGTAAATGAAGCACAGAGCAAAGGGCTTACTTCTTTAGATGGGGTTTTTGTAAAAAGGAGATTTGTTAATGTGAGGTATTCACTAATGCATTTACATAGGAAGTTGGAGCATTCTTTCATTATAGGGAATCTTTCATTAGGCAGAGGTATGTTAATGGGTGTTTTACTGTATTTCAAATGGAAAGTCTTTTTAAACTGAGAATCAAACCATAGGTCTGCTTGCTGGGTAAGTTTACCGAATTGAAAGCAGTTGCCTGGCAAATGAAATTTTGATAGTATTTTGTCAATAAATATCATTGCAGCATTTTTTGCCATAAATGGCAATCCTTCCTACACTAATGTGACTTTTCACCAATATATATTATTTTTTATATATTTGCCTCAATATTTTATCAATTTAATATTCAACCCAAAAATAATAATTATTGTATTCTAAATTGTGATTTTTGCCAGTCAACCTTTACTCTTCGTATGCAGTCTAATGGAACCACTCTATTTTTGAAGAGCCATATTCACCCATACTCATTTGAAAATATGTAGAAGCATTGTTCGCCTTTTATTGTTTCTCATGCTGCTGATTGGTATGGTGCTGGTAATGATTTTGCTGGTTACCCTAAATAAACTTTTTTTAGTATAGTCATGGTTTGTAAATGGTCAGAAATTTTTTAGTGCTACATACTAGTAACACATTACAGAGGGATCACGAGTTTTCTTGTGTTTTGCACATCATCTGCTACAGATGGATCGCAAGATAAATTGTGTTTTATAAACTCATTAATAGTATAGTAGTAATTACATTATACTGCCATAGTATAATGTAATTACTTTGTCTATTTAGGGGTTTAGATCAGTAAGCAATTCAATTTCTTTCATGTTTTCCCTTGTTTATTTGCTTGCTCACCATTTTTTATTTCTTTGTAGTATTTCGAATACAGGTGACCCCCAAGTTACATTCATTCCAGCATCAATTAAGTAAATCAAAATGTCATGTCAGAAATTACTCCCATAATAACAAAGTAGAGCTGGAAAAAATGAAGCATAACAGTGTTTTGCCCACAGAAATTTGAATAAAAATCAATTGATGTTTATAAAATATTATTAAATTCATTTTTTTAGTGGGCAGCATTGTGTAATTATCACAATAAAACTAATGCTTAGCAATATTTTCTCCCCACAGTCTAGTATACGAGTATGGAAAAATCATATTGTACGTAAGCTACTTATGCAAAATGGAACTTTCTTAGGCAGCGGCCATTTACATAAGTATGCCTTTACATAAGTCGAGACTTGTGTAACTCAGGGGATGCCTGTAGTCACCATTTTTGTCTTCAAAATTCCTCGGGCCATCAGAAATGGCCTCGTTCAAAAAATGAAATGAATGAACGAATCTGAAATACTTTCTTAAGTATTTAATGATAATTTTACAGATGCATTGCTAATTATTGTTTTATAATGTGGCATAAAGCTTTATCTTTAATCACTGAAAGGTTCAAATAAAAATTCTTAAATGCAGATGAGAGGTAAACTCATTTATAGTTGACTGCAAAAAAGGCAGCTTGCTGGAAAATAAAATATCCGATCTTTAATGTGTAAAGTTGCAGAGTATGAATTTCAATATTTTTTTAGGTTAAACTATGGGAACTTTTGAGCTAATTTAATTTATGTTGGTAATATCTTTTTCCAGAAATACACCCATCTGACATCTTGGATGAATATGTCCTAGCTGAAGTCTCAGCTTCTCAAATCAAAAAGGTTCCAGAAGCTGAAGAATCCCATCCACAGAAAGTGGTATACTGTGTTCAAACGAGCCCAATAACTCCACCTCTTCCAAATCAGTCGAATGCATGTGTGGCTGCAGGTGGAGAGAGTGACCTCGCAGCACAAGGGATCAGGCAGAGACGTCGGTGGTCCATGGGATGGAGAGAATGGGTGTCGGCCACTGCAGGGCAACCTATTTCAGACTCTCAGGATGATGGCAGTGAAAATTTGAGCTGTGTGGAGCCTTTGGAACCCGAGTGTGAAGAATCAGAATCATCAAGGGCATCACCCAAGTCAAATCTCTCTGGTGATTGCACTCATTTCTCAAAGGGAGATGTGGACATGCCTTTGCAGCAAGCAGTCCAAAAGAGCAAAGCCAAAAGTCAAGTGGAAATGGAACTACAATCTTCTGATGCAACTGCTAGGGAAAGGGAAACAACTGTTCCAGAAGTAAATTTTCCAGAGAATGTAATCAGTCTTGAAAATATCCATTGTGATTTGGAAGGTGAAAGAGTGATTTCTGAAGTCCAAAGTTATTCATTTGATAAAATAAAAGAACCCTCAATAAATAAAATGCATGAAATGGTCTCATGTAACAATACTCAAGAGGCTATGGCCATGCAGGAGATCTGTGATGTAGACACTATGCTTCTGAACAACTCTGATGACTCTTCAAATAGTAACACTTCGACTGTAGGTGAAATCAACTTACAATCTCCTAAAATTCCACCTGATCTTGAAAAAACATTAAGCTCATTACCCGCATCTCCTTTAGGTGGTGTAGGCATAAAGGAGACTGCTCTGAAACTACTTGAGTGTTTAGTTGAGGAACAGGATATGGCTATGGCTAGACTTCTTGAGGATCAAAAACAACAGGCTGAGAAAATGAAGGAACGTTTTAAAATTCAACATAAGTGCCTTGTGGAGAGGCTGGCTTATTTGGTAAGCTCTCTTCCCACACCTTCAGTGAGAAAATCAAAACCCTTGCATCACCCACAGCTGTCTGAGGATACCACACATACCCACAAAGTAAATGTAGTATCCTTGAGCAGCCCTACAACCTCAAACCAAAATGAAGCAGTCACCAAAACATCTCTACCAACATATAGTGGTACCGAGGATACTTCTGACCAACTTTCTTTTTCAACTGGCATATCTGAACTAGAGCCATCTTCACAGCTTGGGGTCAATGATGTGCTGGTGGAAAAGACATCTAAAGACATAGTGAATGATTTGGAAGAAGAATTACTTAAAAGTTCACAGAAAGAGGATGTACTTCCATTGGAAAGAAACATTTTCCAAACATGCATTTCTGTACATAGTAACTCCAGGTGTTCACAAGGAAGCAGTTGCTCTTCAACTATTAGGGAGGAGATCACAGCATTGTCAGTTGGTTCTTCAGATAATGTTACTGTTACTGATGATGTTTTTTGTGGTAAGGGGTTCAATTCACCAGAAGATATGAGAGAATGTTCAAGTTTTTTAGTTCAAGAGTTAAGTATTCCAAATTCCAAAGAAAAACCTGATAAAAATCTGCCTATAACTCATTCTTCAATGAAAACCAAATGCTCTCCTCAGGAAAATATTCTGGATTTATCTGAAATTTTGGATATGGAACTTGGGCGCCGGAGGGCTAACACCCATGGCCAAATTCCACCACTGGGAACTGTTGAGGGAAAAGGAAAACTGAATGGAAGCAATGGATCTACCATGTCGACCCCTGAATGTACAGTCAAAACTGTTGATGACAATTCTCCTTTCAGTGCAAATGAAAATTTATCATCGTATCGTCGAATGTATGAGCAGGACTTGGGTAGACTCCTATCATTTGAATCTGATGTGATTAACAAAATTAAAGATGAAGCTGGGTTTTCAGCAAAGGAGGCACTCATATCATCCATGAAAGATAATTTAAGAACTCCAGAAAATTCATCTGATGAGATAGCCTCTCAGCAGGTAAAGATAAATACAGCTGAAAGAGAAGAGATTCAGAGTGGTATGTTACCCGATTTGACAAATGATGGTCTCCAGGCATATCTTGGATCACAAACTCCATCCATCGGTCCAGTCTTTCTCAAAACTCCAGTGGTCCCAGCCGCATGTCAGAGACAAAGGATTCCAACTTGTTCAACACCAGGAGAACTCGATGTAAATGGCACATGTGTAATACCACCACAAGGCATTTTTTGTATTAAAGATGACTGCAGTCCTGTATTAAATAGACAAGAGATTGAAGAGACCCTTGAGTGTAAAGAAGGCTTGAGTCCAAATGAACTGCATCTCTCGATTAGGTCCTCCTCAAGCAGCAGCTCGTTTTACCCTCAGGAGCTTAGTCAGCCAGCATCAGGGAGATATGCAAGTGAAGGTGGTGGTAGTCGTAGCTCTGAACATTATACAACAGCCTCTTCAAAGTGCCTCAGTGAAGATTCTCTCATACTTGAAAAAGGCGTTTTGTTAAAATTTGGTAGACTTAGTGCATTAGTTAAAGGATATTTGACAAGGCGACTATTGAAAACAGAAAGAGTACGTAAATTAAAAATGATAATCAGAGATTTGTTGGTGACAGCATTGAAAGTGCATTCAGAAGTTTCGAAGGAAGATAATGTGAATCAAAGTGATTTGCAATTACAATCCAGTATTTTAGCTGAGGTGAGTAGTTAGTTTCCCTCTATGGGTCTGGGAGTGCTCCCAGACCAATGAAGGGGAAAGCAAACCCAGAAATATTTATTCCCAATATTGTCTTTTATTGAGTCTCTAAGGTGTTTCTTATTGTGTGTCTGTGTTCATGTTTGCTGCTCGTCTGAGTTTTTCTGAATTATATATATGTGTGTGTGTGTGCACAATAATAATAATCCACACACAATAGTGTGTGTAGTGTGTACGAAGGGGCAAGGGAGCCCCTAAATATTTCTCTGTTATGTGAGTCTTTCTTTTTACTTGTTTGTGTGTGTGAATGTGTATAAGTGTTTGCATGTGTACATATATATATGTATATGAGTACCCTTCTACCTACGCCTTGAAAAAGATGGTAGCGCCATCGAAATGATCGGACCTTGTTATTTGTTTTTATATATTTTTGTTTTCTGTTAGTACTTCATCGCCACCCCTGAGGTTGTCAACTACGTACACGTATATATTTATACATATATGTATATATATATATATGTGTGTGTGTGTATATGTGTATATATATATATATGTATATGTACATTTATATATACAGATATGGAGTCTACCTCCAAGCTTGAAGATGAGCTGAAATGCTCGAAATATTGCATAAGTTTTTTAACTGTGCCGTTCTTTCTCTGTGTGTTCCTGTCCGTCTCCTGTCTATCTTCTACACATTATATATATATATATATTGAAAAAAAAAATATATATATATATATATAGCGTCCTGTGTCTTTGTACGTTCCACTACTGTTCGAACTTATATTATTCACATTGTGAACCTTTCAGAAGTGATTATATATATATATATATATACATATATACTCATTCATACAGAAATAACCGCCATATGGCGAAAATACATCATTCAAAAGATAGTAAATTAGGAAAAATAAAGGAACATATAAAAAGACGAACACAATATTTGGTATAAAATATTTATGGAAACCGACAAATTCATATGAGAAAAAAGTTTTGTCCTCAGTCGGGACTTGAATCCGGACTTCCCAATTGCCGGTCAGGCGTGCTAACCATTAGACCACCGATTTATATATATGACGGTGGTCTAATGTTTTTAAGTATTTAAGCAAACATCTTTTAACCCGAGTCTGCAAAAAATAGGAAATTGAGAATGAACAGAGCAAAGATAAATTATTTATATTATTTTTTCATTTCAGAAATGAGATACTTTTCTTTTCTCATCTGATACAAAGTTTTGAAAACATCACAAGGAATATCTTGCTTTTGTATGAGGTATCGTGCCTGGTATTGTGCTAAACACTTGAATCTTGAGCGTAAATACAGAGATGTGAATCTATCTATTGATAGAGGTGATGACGGAAGAAATCCGATGCAAGTAAAAAACCTTGAATTTAGGCGCTCATTGTGGCAGGCATGTAACTAGATGGAGAATCAGATCTTATTTCTTCTTGGATCTTAATCGTATTTCCTCATCTTTAATAAAAGAGGAACCAACGCTAAAATTTGCTAACACTCAAACACGAAACATGATACATTTCTAATCTATAATATGAAATTGGCGTGGAATACAGCTATTCTAAGACCCGTTTTTAAGTTTTTTTTTAACGAAGCATGAATAGGCTGAATAGGTCTCCATTTTGGAATTGATTATCCAAATACAAAGTATTCAACCCTTAGGTTAAAGGTAAAAGTAGAACTAAGCTCAAAGATGTGTGAAAATTAAGATATTGTGGTAGGAGGACTAGTACTTTTCGCTGTACAGTCCGCGGATTCCTAAGAAAATATGTAACTAGAAAATAGCCCAGCATGCGCTGTAGCTGAAGGAGTCCAGGGGTATGTCCGGGAAATCCGGATTTTCCGTTCATTATCTGAGCTCTCTACCTACTGAGCTACCACGAACATCGATATATGTTACAAAATAGCATATTCTAAAATAATATTCACTCGAGTGTTTTAAAATATTACTCTGAAACCTCTGAAATAGAGTCATAAATATGCAGTGAAACTATTAAAGGATCTTAAACATGAATCTCTCATTTAATTGTAATAAAATATGTTGCTATTTTTTATATTAATAGCTTTAATGTGCAGTCTAAATTCCATAATGCATTCAGTATGTTTAAGGCTATATTTTTCGGTTTATGCACCCAATGTGATAAATATACATTTTTGCCATTTTATATTATATAAGTATGATACTATTGTTTCCTCATTTTATTCACTTCATCATTCCTCCATTCTCTCAGTATCCTCCTCCAATTTCGAAGATATCATGGATGAGAACTCAAACTCAGCAGATGAACTCAAATTTTCATTTAATTATATTGGGTATAATTCCTCTTCCTGAAATTGGTTTTTCAATTAAAAATCTACTCTATTTAGACTATTTTTCATATTTTATTTTATTTTATTCCCATGTATAACTTGTTAACGGATATGTGTTTAACAATTTTCTTCCAGGTCACACTTTTCAGAGCCTTCCCATCTTGTCTCTCGTCAAAGTGTGGAAGACGTCGAAAAGAACCTTTGGTAAGTAAATATGTCTACTTTTACGTGTGCTAATCATATTATCTTAGTAATATACCTAAATACCTTTATGAATATGGTAGTATTTCGAAAATTAGTTTCAAAATACTATTAAATAGTTGATACTGGTGACATTTCCCTATATTTTTAAGTTAGTTAAACTCAAGGTGACTTAAGTGGATGTTTTTTTAGTAGACTTGTAACTCAACGCGTATGTGTGTAAACCACACAACAAATAGCTGGACTTGTTACATTTGAAAACCAATGTAAAAGTTGAATGCTGCATAAAAAAGACTATTTATCGCTAGTTAGAATTTCAACTCTTTTTAAGGAGTTCGATACATTCTGGGAGAATCAGCCCAAAGATATGCCAAATATGACATTAGGATTTATCGGAAGATTTTTTTTTAAAAGGCCGATGAAAGAGCAAGTCGAAAGGCGCTAGTCTACGGGTCTAATTGGGAGGTTTTCGGATGCATACATATATTCACTCTTCATCACCAATGTCTTCATTCTGTGGAGATGCCCTAAAGGTTTCATGTAAAGTATCGCGGGAGCAAACAATAAGATATTGAGGCGCAGAAACGCTGTTTCCTTCCATTCTGCCCCTCCTCATTCCCTGCTTTCCTCGCCTCCGTTCATTCTTCGCCCTTGTAACCCTGCGGGCGTCAGTCTACCTCGCCCTTGCACTCACGCGCCCCTACTCTCCACCCGAAAGACAAAAGGGGATTACTCGGAGGGCAAAGAAAGAATGTCAGAGCACACAGAAAACGACTCATCCAAGATGATCTAACTTTGTGAATACGAAAGAGTAAGACAAATATGAGTTAGAGCATTGAGAAAAAAAGCAAATAAATACAGGAAGGCGACTTGTAATGAAAACTCGGGCGTGCAAGTTTCTTAAAACAAAATCTTTACGTTGGCTGGGAAGAGAACCAGTACAAGTGATGCCGATATCTAGGGATATGAGGAATAACGAAATTTTCGTATGATACTGAGGCCTAACCGAGAAGTCATTTCGTCAAACGTGGTTTTTAATATGCATCTAACCCACTTTTACTTTTAAGAGAGCTAACCTATATAGAATGTCGCTTGTGTGAAACATCTTGTTCTTTTGGCAATATAGATACTGATCAATAAATAAATCTTATTGAATAATAAATGAAAATTAAAAAAATATTTACATAGAAAGGGGAAAGGACTGCAAATTAAGGCGATTTTTAAAGGCAAATGCGTAGAGATATCAAAACTACTTTAGTATTGTAATATATTCTCAAGATCTCAGACAGGTGTCTTCGACAAAATACAACTAGATGGGCTAAACTTGATATTAAATAAATAATATATGAATCAAGAAAAAAAAAGTAGAATGTATGAATCGTTTTAAAATATATGAAATTCACAATCATATTCCTTAAATTGAGAAATATTGGGGGATATTTAAAAATATTATTTGACAATCATAACGATACGTCTTTATTTGCAAAACTTAAAATATATGTTTCGCTTTTCAGATAAAACTAAAAATATTCACTTCAGGTATTTAAAGGTGAATCTCAATTTACATGACAGATTGCTCATGCAATTGTTTCTCAGTTACACTTACAATAATTATCTAACATATTAAAACTTGTATTTTTCAAATTGCCTTAACGACGAAAACGTGTGTGGGAGGCTGGTTGAAGAGGGTCTCTTTTTTTAAGCAGGGAATATTGAAAAATTATAAAACTAAATATTATGAAAATAGGGAACCTCTTAATCCTGAATTATGTCACGTCATCAAAATTTACTATCTTGTTAAAGATGTTTGCACTTTGGAATTGAATAAATTTCTTAATGGCTCCTGTAAAATCTATCTTCTCGCAAGTCTGTGAGATCACATAACCTGTGATATAAAGGACCACCACAGTGATCAACCCGAAGGTTGGTATGTTAAATGAGGGTAGAGCTCACCCAGTACTAAGCCCACGGCGTGTGGAAATTCACACAACTGGGTAGAGGGGCCAGTTCATTTCCCTGTGCCGCCTTCGGGTAAGTTTCGGGTACCACATTTTCATGGTTTCCCACAAAGATTGGCACCCGAAAAAATTACTCAGCTTGGGTTTACCTGGAGGTGTCCGGAGGGTCGTCACCCGGTCTCGAACCCGGGTCTC
>WURS02243939.1:0-19550 GCA_011762765.2 Rhinocypha anisoptera | reverse complement strand
GTTTTTCTATGAATTGAAGAGGTGCGAAATGACCAAAGCCGTCGAAGCACCCTATAAACTAAAATACTACTACTACTAACTAATCGCCCTTCCATCAAGTTATACTGCCTGCTCCGGATTTCCCAAATAATTCCCCTACCATTCCCACCACTTCTTCTTTTGTTTTCCTCTGTCAACACGTTTTCCATCCTTTACCACTTACATTCCTTCAAAGCCTCCAATTTAAGCTCATTCTTCCTTCTCGAAGATCAAGTTTAGGAACTGTTCGGTGCTACGCTCCATAAGAGTGCTTTCCCTAACCTTTCCCTTCGTCTTTTCCTAGGGTTCTTGTCACCAACTTCTTTTATTTGCAAATGCTTCCTTTACCAACACAATTCTTCTAATATACCCGCCACTTTGTTCATTTCCCTCCAAGATTCTACCTAAACAAGTAAAGTTTCCAATTCATTCCAACTTACACCCCGCTAGTCTTAGTCTTAACCGTCATACTTCTCGAGAATCACATTACTTTCTTTTTTAATTGCGAACTGACTGCTAAGGATCATGCTACAACTTTGTTATGTTTACAAAGCTCCCTCATTCTTTCGTTAACATACTTCCTTTGCTCTTTTGTTCTTTGTAGTTCTTTCTAGTTGAAAACTTCCAAATGCTGCGCTCTGCACTCCCTTACCTGCGTTACCAACGACTCTTCTTACTTCGCCTTCCGACCTCTCTTCCACTATTCTACTTAGGTTTCCCTCACTTAGAAGCCGACCAAATCCTTGATATCCATTCATCTTTTTTCCCTCTCAAATTTACTATGTTTTTACTTGGTCCGTCCTTCTTTTCTTCTCCTATAATGTCCTCTTCACAACTTCTGTTATCTTAATGCCATTTGGGAAGCGTCCCTTGTCTCTCTGTCCCCCTTTCTATTTCAGAAACTGTTTGATCCAGAGGTATGCAGTTAACTGCTTTGATTTCTACGGGGTAGAAAGTTCCGACAAAGATCCTGCTACATTTATTTTTTTTAATGCACCTGTACTTCATTCCACTCTCTATAATTGAAAAGCAACCGTCCTAGAGACATGCTATTATTTGATTTCCTTTCTACAATATAATGAAGTTACTAATTATATATACTATCGTAAATCCAGGAGACAAATACGTTTACGCCTAAATGATTTGTTCGGAATGCAACCCCTTATTTCCATTCACTGTTAAAACCCAAATATCTGTACACTTCGTTTCGTACATGATGTTCATGTTCGTTTTTCCTTCACTGGCAACAACACGATTATCTTATTTTTTCAAAAGGTATGCTCGTTATGTCGTAGATTATTTTTTCAATTCCAGTAGAAATTAAATACTTTGGATATGTAGTACTTGTTTATTTTGTTACCCGACACGGTCGTCCATATTTTACGGGTACCTGCATTGTTGTGCAAGCTTTCAGAAAACGTATTTCATTTTTTGCAATAAACACTATGGGTATGTCGATAAAACGCAATGGCTATCTTTCAAAATCAGCAGCCATCGAGATAAAATGGATGGAGCGATCGATAGAAAATGATTAGCGTTGGTGATTATTACTGTTGATCTATCACACTCTTGAGGTTTGGTAGCCCAGTGGGTAGAGTGCTACTGTCCTGGCGACGGCTTTGGAAACCTCCAGTTAATCCAAAGCTGAGTGAGTTTCTGGGTAATACATCTCCCTGTAAAACCCTAAGGGGCACAAGAAAAGGAACTGAAGGAATATTGACGCAAGATATTAAAGTGACGTTAATATTTGACGGCTTTGGTCGGGAAGTTTAATAACAAATTAGCAGTTTTAACAATTGACATGTCAACCGCAGTTTTCAACGTGCTGGTCAGATAAATGGGTGTAGTATTCACAAAGTAATAAGACCATACGTAGGTATGTGAAATTTCGCGCATTAGTACAGGTTCCTACGGAAGACACGGCACTCAGGAAATCATTTAGCATGTTTAGCTGGAGGTATCCAGAGGCGTTAGCTTCCCAGTTAGTTTATTTCCGCTGTTTTTTTAAACTCTTTACTAAGTTCTATTTGTGATGTATTTAGACCTCATTCTCCCCGATCCAATTCCAAATGTGATCAACAAAGAAGGTACAAATTTGATTTAATCACTAATACTTGACAATATTTGAATGAATCTCATTAAATAAATTCTCGTTTAATTCCTAAATTAACGTAGGTTAACGTTAATACGTAGGTCACCAGTCAAACGCGCTTTTTAACCTTTTTACTTAAGCTTTTATTCTAAGGAATTGGTAACAGTCATTTGAAAGCGTTAATTTAGGAATTAAACGAGAATTTATTTAATGAGATTCATTCAAATATTGTCAAGTATTAGTGATCCTTCACTGCCCATCCTGATTCCCCATTCACATACTTCTCCTACGGGAAAAATGACAATAAAAAAGTTCCTAACCTTTAGGTTTGGGAGGAGAATATGTGGTCCAGAAAGTACAATAAGAGGAGGAACACGAAGAAGAGAGGAAAAGTAGATCTCAGAAGGGTAGAGGTTAGAATGATGGGACAAAAAAGCAGTAGAAAGAAGCCCTTTAAATGGCACAAACGAAGGAGGAGAATGCGAATCATATAACTGATATTACCAGTTAACACTAATCGTAAATGTACAAGAAATTTTATAGTGATTAATTACGTCCATCAGAAAACTGTCTTCAATTGGCGGAAGCTTTTTTAATTAATCCTACCTCTACAGAAGTTCCTAATTCTACTTTTCCTGTGCGTGAGACAAAAGAGGTTCTTTCTCAGGCACAGGAAAACACCTACATCTCAAGTATTTATTTGAAAAATAATTTCATTAAATTGTCCCAATCTTCTCTGCTGAAATTATTATCAAAGACAAAATTTTTGTGTTACACTACATAGGTATTCCCTTTTTAGTATTATAAATATTATCAATCCACTTGGTGTGCCTATTCCTTTCCGTAAGCTAATGTTACGCGTAAATGTAGAGGAAATATTTTTGAAGACAACCGAAAAAGCATACGTTATACTTTTGAAAGAGGTCGCGGAACCTAGCGAGTGGATCGTTTGACTACTCTCATAAGATTCATGTGCCTCCGGCTGAATCCAAACAGAGTGATTTTCTAGGTATCACACCTTTATGGGAAATTGAAGACTGCATAGGAAAACGAACAGGCCACCAGTCAAGAGTAGATCAAAAAAGGCTAATTCCCAAAGAATAAATCATCCAAGAATACGTTCTCTCCCATGGTTCCCTATTTGGAGTTTTTTTTAGTGGTAGCTTTAAAATCGAAAGGAAATTCATTGAAATGTGCATTTCCTAATCAGTCCAAATTTATTTTATCATGAGCAGATTATTTGAGGAAATTCTTATTGGACAAAATCAAAGAAATGTTTCATTATTAATATTTGTCACTAAACATTCAATTTATCAGTGGACAAATAAGTCGGGAAGTGTTTCGCAATTTGCTCTTGAAGGTCATATCTCTGCGCAGCCCCGATTACGTACTAATACGTACGCTTTATGCTAGTCAGTTGTTCGATCGGCTTGATACGTGATATCTCGCATGCTGTTTGTCGGTGTCGCTACTGTGACTGGCTATACGGCGGTAAAAGTTTTTCAACGAGTAGGAGAAGCATCTGAAATACCTTAATTTTTCAGTTTTACTGATTTGGAATTTTACATTGAGTTAATTGTTTATTCCTCATTTGAGTTGCGGAATGAGCTCGTTCGATATAATAGTTCGTAATAATGTTGCGTACCCGATTCTCCCCGTATTCTTTCTTCTTGTCATACTTTATTTTGGGAAAGGTTATATTATCAAGTTGCGGAAAAGGTGTGTTTTGACAAAGATATAAAGTAGTTTTAAGGAATTAAATATTCTCATATCATTCGTTCTTTTCCTGTCGCTGGACGACTCTTTTAAGTCAATTAAACAAAGTTATTTTATGCAGGGCTTTTGCATATTGTTTGGACTCGTTTATGAGTGAGTATAACAAGAACACTTATGAAATAAAATACGATCTATTTAGCCCTTTAAAAGACGTCGTATCTGAAGACTGGAAGCTTAAAAATGAGGGTCTTATACGTATTTTGGAAATCGGCGTTGGAACAGGTATATGTATTTAATGGAAACATGTATATGTATTAGCATATGAAAATACCTGTTACTGCGTAAGGTAAGAAGTTATATTTTTTCGTTTTTTTGTTATTCCCATGTTTATTTTGTCAACTTAATATTTTCAGGAGCTAATTTGAAGTATTACCCAAAGGGTTGTCGGCTAGTTGCTTTAGACTGCAATGAGGAAATGAAGCCACTATTTGTGGAAAACTGTAAGAAATACCCACACGTCAATGTAGAAAAATTCGTGGTTGCAGAAGCCGAAGACATGAATGTTATAGCTGATAATACTATTGATGTCGTTGTTTGTACTTTATTACTTTGTTCCGCGGACAATGTTAAGAAGATATTGAGAGAAGTAAAGAGAGTCCTTGTACCGGTAAGTACACACTTAAAAATATATTTATTGTGGATAGGTCTTCATTAATTTTGTTTTTAAAAACAAATTGATTGTCCTCCCAGGGAGGGAAATTCATGTTCCTAGAACATGTGCACGCGGAACCTGGAACTCTTCTTTCCAAAGTTCAGAGTTTTCTTTCGGTGACCAAGATTTGGCCACTAATGTGTCTGGGATGTGAACTAAACAGGCACACTGGGGAGGTTATTGAAAAAGCTGGTTTCAGTCAAGTATGCATTAAAAGAATACGACTTGCCTGTAAAAGCTATAGCATTGTTAATTTTGTGAGATCTCACATTGGCGGTTTTGCTGTTAAATGATGTAAATGACGTCCTGAAATCGTGTTGTTATTTTGCGTGATGATTCGGTTGATGTCTTCATCAAATCAGTGTAAAAGACAATATGATTTTTGTAATGCACTAAACCCTGTTTTATATTTTTCATATTGGGACCAAATATTTGAATACTACAAGATCAACTTTTCTTATTTTTAACTATTCTTAGTTATGTGCTTATTTTTGTAGCATTGGCTAAAACAATTTGATTTTATTGTGATCGGTGCTTTTTTCTTAATGCTGCAGCTTGTTCTGCAATGTGATCGTTAATTTTAAAATGTTTTCCTTATAACTAATTCTCCTAAAAACATATATTTATCATCCTATCCATTAGTATGGACTCTTTTTGTGGCAGTTGGTGCGGTAATGTCATAAAAAATTTATTATTCCAAAGGTTATTCCTTATCAATTGCGCTTAGCACTACTTAAATAAACCTAGCCCCCTCACAACTTCTTTTGTCTTGAATCTATATAAGTAACCCTTTTCTGGCATGTTTTATTGAGTATTCTAGAAAGCTACTTCTTGACTCTGTAGTAATGGAACTAGTCATCAAAAGTTCTTGAAATAAGTTTATTAACTCTGTAGTGATATAACACTTGCTGTGATGCTACTCATGCAAAGGTTTGACCCCTTTACCACACATGTAAGAAAATCAAATGTTATTTGAAGTGTGCGGTGAAAATCCATGTACTCAATTTGAACACTCACCAAAGTGTATTGTGAAGAGTTTAATTAATTGAATAAGACATTAAATTGGTAAGGAACTTTTCAATTATGAATTGAAAATTATTGATACTAGGAAAATTCATAAAATATTTTTATCACAATTTTGATCGGCGTAAAATCTAGTTTAATTCATAGTTACGACCAGTTTAATTGTATTGGGTTTATTTGGATAAAAGATAATATACTACTTTTAATGTACATAAAAGATAATTAAATCTTACTGTTGTTGTTGACTTGTCTATTATTTACCTCAGTTGGTCAGTAAGTATTGGTTACCAATTCCATTGTTTGCAACAGTAATGTGTCATTCTGTTCTAATTGTATACAGGAGACGATTTTACTTAGCTAGTCTGATCTGTTTATGCAATACTTCATTTACATATACCAGTGTTGTTTTATATCTGCTCAAAACTGGTCAGCTCAGCTGGAAAGGCATCTGTATGTGAATATAGAGGTGATGGGGTTATGTTGAGGTGGAAAGGTGTGCAAGGATATGAGTTACAAGAAAAATATTGTTTCCATCAATACCTCATCTGAAGGGTATTGTCTAAAATTGATTTTATTTATTATTTGCTGCAGGAAATATGGGAGATAATAAGGGGTCAACACTCTTGTTCCACTGTCTGGTCATCACATTCCGCCCCCCCCTCCCCCACTTGTCAATGGACGAATAGGGTGAGGACTCGGCACCCACATTTAAAAATCTTGCGAATACTTATGGCTTAGTGCCTGATTTATTTTTTGCAGCAAATGAATGAAAGCAATAAGCACTGTAACACTGTGCCAGAGCCATTGTAAAGCCTTTTCCTAGGTACATTTATCCTGTGTAATCATATTCTAAACCAGAACACATCTCTGTACCCAGTGTAGTGGATATCTATTTCTTCCTATAGTATAGCATTAATTATTTCAGATCTGGCATGTTTCTTTATTTTGGACCAAATTTTGAAATATTATTTGAAATTTTCTTCCAATATATCTTTGTTTTCCTATGGTAGCATTCGACTTCTGTTTCTATGCCAAGTAAGTAGGCAAATTAGATATTTAGTATTCCATCTTATTAATAACAATTCCACCATTTTTATCTCTGACAAATTGTTGCTCAATATAAGAAAATTTTTAACTAGGTCCTCAATAAGCAACCAACAAACCAACCCCTTTGTTAGAGTTAAGTTAAATTTTTAAATGTAAATTCATTATTTTTTATACATTGATTTCTCCAATATGTTTTGGCAGGGGTATAAATGATGCATTTCCTTAGCTAGGTGTTGTTTATTTTCCCAAATTTTATTTTCATTGTATCAGTGATATGAGGATAGAAGTTTCACACTTAATTATTACTAAGTGAGCATTATTAGTTTTCAGTGCTTCAGAATAATTGGTGAATTTTGCTTCATGCAATACAATGAATCTATTATAATGATAGATGCGTACCAAGTAAGAACAAAACTCTGCAATTATAGTACAAGACCATCATGTGATGACGCCATAATAATTATGTCTGTAATTATGTATATATTTCAGTTGTAATTAATAAAATTAAATATAGAATCACAGGTTCTTCTCTGCTATTTCATTGTTTTGCTTGACAGATATTAAAAATATTCAACTACAAAAAGAGATAATGTAAGCCAAGGCAATATATATATACTGATACAGCTAAAGGCATATAAATTGCATAATTAGTAACCAAAGTAGCATTGTATTCTCTTTGTGATGATGAGAGCTCTATCCTCAAACTGACCTTAGGGATGAAAACCTTTGCTTGGTATTTCAATATGTCATCTATTTTCAGTTGAGTTTGCTTATTTACTTTCCAAAGACATTTAGGATAAGTCAATAACAGTTTCCATGAATAAGACAAAAAATATTAAGAAATGCCAAATTATAGTAAAAAATTGCAACTAGTGTTGAAATCCTGAATAGAATAATTATATTTCCTCAAGAGATGTTTTACAATTACTTTAATTTTTATGCATTAGCTATTTCTTTGGGTGCTGGAGGTCATTTATTATATGAATGAAAATCCAGATTTATTTGACCTTTGGTTTGGAATGTTGAAAGAGACCTCTGCACATGCAATCTCTTTTCTCTTGTGTCATTTTGGTGAACGGAATCATCTAGAGGAAAGTTCCTCCCAAACTATAGCAAAAGGTGGAATGGGTGATATGCTGATATAGTAAAGAGAGATATATATATACACACACACACATGGTACACGATGGATTTCTTAGTTCTGGAATGTGGGTTTGCATGGTTCTATGAAAATGTTCCTGAGAGTAATGAAGGATCTCAGGTTTTGCCTGTGATTAAATTGGAGGAAGATTTCTCGGGTTTCCATCCGGGTCCAGGTGATGTTTTCTATCGATGTTTCGAAGGCTAAGTCCACCATCGTCTTCAGGATTATGATCATCACCCCGAAGATGATGGTGGATTTAGCCTTCGAAGCATTGGTGGAAAACAACCACTAGACCCAGATGGAAACCTGAAAATCTTCCTCCTTCCTGAGAGTACTCCACCTATGACAAATGTTTCAATACCTATCATGGCAAGAGGTTCTTATTGATTTGCATTTTATCTTCAGATGACAGAAAAAAATTATTCACTTCTTCATAAGATTAAAGGTTTTCATGATGGTTAACAAGAACAGCTTAGACTATTTCCAAGCAAGAGTGCCAGACAATCCTTTGCTGCATCAAAATCAGGCAGGCATACCCACCCTCCTTGATCACTTCTACTATCACATATGAAGTTTTCTTCTACAACTATAGCAGTAGTGGCTATTTAATCACTTGATTTCATGCTAACCAAGTGCAAAGATTTCTTAAAATCATTTGATGCACCTAAGTTTCGAAAAAACAACTTCTGTTCATCAGCTCTACTGTTTCATTTCTTTTTTATTTGTAAAGACAGACAGTTGTTTTTTGCTTGAAGGCTGTGTTGTGTTTGAGTTGAATTGGATGTTTTTTTATCCACAGTATTATTCATTTTTCTATTTCAAACGGTACACGATTATAGATAATACTTAGAAAGCTAAACTAATATTCTTAAAGCTGGCATTTTTCTGCAAATTAAAAAAAAAAATTTCTGGCGATAGCTTAATTAGAATACGAGATAACGTTTGTTAACGGCAAAAGAAAGCCTTGCATTTACGCATACTGATATTAATGATAATAATGTACACTTTTGCTAGATGTTATTATTTTTTCGAGATACCCCAAATTTAAAAAAGGAACGCTAATATCGGATGATTTTTAAGGAAGATATGACCATTTTATTTTTTCATATCATTTTGAAGCGTGAGACTCAGAAGCCGGACGCGTGCGAGATCAAACGCCGCCGCCCTCACCGCTGCGCGAGTCTACCCCCACCACTCCCTGCCACTCGTCGAGAGCACTCGAGAGTTCAATCATGAAATTTTGTACCACTTTAAATCAATTTTTATTATAATTACGCCAATGCTATCGGTATTTTTTTTTATAAAAGTAAAGTACGAATGTCCTTTAAACAATGGCCATAGTTACGCGTCTAAATATTATTAACATTTGACTGCGATTTAAAAAAAAACATTATCTTGAATTCTAATTAAGCTATCTTCTCAAATCATTTTTTTTATTTGCAGAAAAATACCAGCTTTAAGAATATTAGTTTAGCCTTCAATAACATGCATTTGTTTAAAAGTTATTATATTTGTTTATAAGCTAATACTAAGCATTTTTTGAAACCTGCTTCTGTATTGTTTAAAATGCAAATATGATGGGAGCTCTTATACAGATTGATTGTTTAGACCTTGAAGAACGATATGCATCATTGAAAATTAAACTTTTCATTTTTCAGAACCACCTCCCACATTATCGATCGAAGTTATTAAGTTTTACCGCCGACGGGATAAACAAATGGAATTTTGCAAAAACTATTGATTGAACAGCATCCAGTTTTGTACAATTTTTAAGTATGTCAAAACACATGATTCAAGTGGAAATACTCTTTCTGAAATTAAAAAAAAATAATTATTGCCAATATTATATAGCGCACGTTTTTATGTTTTTTTTGCAATAACTTTTTTGTTGATTAACCGATTTTGATGTACCAGGCCTCATAGTAGTAGTATTTTTGTTTTTAGGGTGCTTCGACGGCTGTGGTCATTTCGCACTACTTAAACTCATTGAAAAAACCCATCTGGACAAACACAAATCCATGCCCTGGGCGGGATTCGAACCCGCGACCTTTGAGTTAGCCGGCGAGTACGCTACCCACCAGGCTAACCCTGTCGACCAGGCATCATTTTGTAGATATTTTTCTTCTCTACATTTCATTAATACATTATTTTTCGCCAAAACCAATAGTGTGTCCGCTATTTCAAAAAAACTGATTTTTGGCTCTATTTGTTTTAAAAAAAAGATGACGCCACTTTTTTCATGCATCTAAAAATGAGCCTTTTCTATTTTCGTCCCATTCATATTTCCGAAAAAAACCGTCTTAACAATTAAAACATGAAACCCCTTTTGTGAGCTAACATCCCTGGTCTACGAGTATTTATGAAGTCAACAGAAAAAGCATGCGTTATTGCTTTGAATGAGGTCGGGGTAGCCTAGTAGGTAGAACGTTTGGCTACTCTTCCAGGATTCATGAGCTACTGACGCCTCCGGCTTAATCCAAACAGTGTTTTTTCGGTATCACATCTTTATGGGGAACCGAAGACTGCATAGGAAAAGGAACAGGCCACCAGTCAAGAATGTAGATCAAAAAGGGCCAATTCCCAAAGAATAAATCACCCAAGAATACGTCCTATCCCATGGTTCCCTATTTGGAGTTTTTTTAGTGGTATCTTTAAAATCGAAAGGAAATTCATTGAAATGGGCATTTCCTAATCAGTCCAAATTTATTTTATCATGAGCAGATTATTTGAGGAAATTCTTATTGGACAAAATCAAAGAAATGTTTCATTATTAATATTTGTCACTAAACATTCAATTTATCAGTGGACAAATAAGTCGGGAAGTGTTTCGCAATTTGCTCTTGAAGGTCATATCTCTGCGCAGCCCCGATTACGTACTAATACGTACGCTTTATGCTAGTCAGTTGTTCGATCGGCTTGATACGTGATATCTCGCATGCTGTTTGTCGGTGTCGCTACTGTGACTGGCTATACGGCGGTAAAAGTTTTTCAACGAGTAGGAGAAGCATCTGAAATACCTTAATTTTTCAGTTTTACTGATTTGGAATTTTACATTGAGTTAATTGTTTATTCCTCATTTGAGTTGCGGAATGAGCTCGTTCGATATAATAGTTCGTAATAATGTTGCGTACCCGATTCTCCCCGTATTCTTTCTTCTTGTCATACTTTATTTTGGGAAAGGTTATATTATCAAGTTGCGGAAAAGGTGTGTTTTGACAAAGATATAAAGTAGTTTTAAGGAATTAAATATTCTCATATCATTCGTTCTTTTCCTGTCGCTGGACGACTCTTTTAAGTCAATTAAACAAAGTTATTTTATGCAGGGCTTTTGCATATTGTTTGGACTCGTTTATGAGTGAGTATAACAAGAACACTTATGAAATAAAATACGATCTATTTAGCCCTTTAAAAGACGTCGTATCTGAAGACTGGAAGCTTAAAAATGAGGGTCTTATACGTATTTTGGAAATCGGCGTTGGAACAGGTATATGTATTTAATGGAAACATGTATATGTATTAGCATATGAAAATACCTGTTACTGCGTAAGGTAAGAAGTTATATTTTTTCGTTTTTTTGTTATTCCCATGTTTATTTTGTCAACTTAATATTTTCAGGAGCTAATTTGAAGTATTACCCAAAGGGTTGTCGGCTAGTTGCTTTAGACTGCAATGAGGAAATGAAGCCACTATTTGTGGAAAACTGTAAGAAATACCCACACGTCAATGTAGAAAAATTCGTGGTTGCAGAAGCCGAAGACATGAATGTTATAGCTGATAATACTATTGATGTCGTTGTTTGTACTTTATTACTTTGTTCCGCGGACAATGTTAAGAAGATATTGAGAGAAGTAAAGAGAGTCCTTGTACCGGTAAGTACACACTTAAAAATATATTTATTGTGTATAGGTCTTCATCAATTTTGTTTTTAAAAGCAAATTGAATATCCTCCCAGGGAGGGAAATTCATGTTCCTAGAACATGTGCACGCGGAACCTGGAACTCTTCTTTCCAAAGTTCAAAGTTTTCTTTCGGTGACCAAGATTTGGCCACTCATGTTTCTGGGATGTGAACTAAACAGGCACACTGGAGAGGTTATTGAACAAGCTGGCTTCAGTCAAGTATGCATTAAAAGATTACGAGTTTCTTTTAAAAGCTATAGCATTCTTAATTTTGTGAGATCTCACATTGGTGGTTTTGCTATTAAATGATGTTTAACTGACATCCTTAAATCGTGTTGTTATTTTGCGTGATGACTCGCTTGATGCTGGTAGATGTTTTCATCAAATCCTTGTACAAGACAATATGATATTTGTAATGCACTAAACCCTGTTTTACATTTTTCCTGTTGGGACCAAATATGTAAATGCTATAACAATATCTTTTCTTATTTTTAACTATTCTTAGTTATGTGCTTATTTTTGTAGCATTGGATAAAATAACTTGATTTTATTGTGATCGGTGCATTATTTTTAATGCTGCAGCTTGTTCTCTAATGTGTTAACCAACCCTTTGTTAGAGTTAAGTTCATTTTTAAAATGTTAAATCATTATTTTTTATGCATTGATTTCTGATATATGTTTTGGTAGAGGTGTAAATGATACATTTCCTTAGCAATAGGTTCTTTATTTACCCCAATTTTATTTTCATTGTATCAGTGATATGAGGAGAGCTTTTGCACACTTAATTATAACTAAGTGAGCACTATTAGTTTTCAGTGCTTCAGATTAATTGATGAATTTTACTTCGTGCACTACAATGAATCTATTTTAATAATATTATTATAGCTATGATTAAATTCACATGTCTCAAGCTATTTGAAATTATTTGGGCTTATTCCTATTATGACAGCTTTCATCTTTAAAGGCCCATTTGTTTAATTACTCGTTTTAAATGTTGTGTGAGGATATTTGAGCAAGAATCAATGTCCATGCCATTCTATTTCACAGACATGGATTTCAATTAAATACTTTGTTTCCTTTGTACCTGCTTCACTCAGAAGAAACATAATTTGTTTTGATTAATAAATTTTGAATGAAGGACAAAGGATATATTTGTTATCCTAAATTCTGTAATTAAACTTCTTTGAAGTTGATTTATACTCAATATAGTACCTGATCGAAACTAACTTCTCATGTGTACTATTACTTGTTAGAAATTTTATCCAAATGCTATCTCATTGGTGGGCCCATTAACTTTTAACTGGAATACTTTCACCTTTGATGTATGAACAATTATAGTACAAGGCCATCATTTGATGATGCCATAATATGTCTGTAATGATGTATGTATTTCAGTTGTGATGAATAAAATTGAATCTAGAATTACAGGTTCTTCTCTGTTATTTATTGTTTTACTTGTCAGAAATTAAAAGAATCCAACTACAGCAAGAGATATTGTAAGCCAAAACAATATTTATGTATACTGATACAGCTACAGGCATATAAATTTTATAATTAGTAACCAAAGTTGCATTTTATTTTCTTTGTGATGTTGAGAGGTCTCTCTTCAAACTGACCTTGGGGATGAAAATCTTCGCTTGGTTATTCAATATGTCATATCTTTCCAGTTGAGTTTGTTGACTTACTTATCAAATACATTTAGGATAAGTCACCAGCTTCCATGAAAAAGACAAATTCTTGCATAATAAATACCATATCAGTAAAAAAAATTCCAACTAGTCCTGAAATCCTAAATAGAATAATAATATTTGCCCAGGAGATGCTTTACAATAAGTTTAATTTTTATGTATTAGCTATTTCTTTGAGTGCTGGAGGTCATTTATTATATGAATGGGAATCCAGATTTATTTGGGTTTGGAATTTTGAAGGAGACCAATGCACATGCAGATCTCTTTTCTCTAGTATCATTTTGGTGAACGGAATCATCTAGAGGAAAGTTCCTCCAAAACTATAGCAAAAGGTGTAATGGGTGATATGCTGATATAGTAAAGAGATATATATATATATATACACACATGGTACACGATGGATTTCTTAGTTCTGGAATGTGGGTTTGCATGGCTCTGAAAAAGTTCCTGAGAGTACTCCCCCTCTGGTAAATGTTTCAATACCTAATAAATTCAACTCCCATGTATTAGCATTTTATCTTCAGATGACAGAAAGAGATTATTATTTCTTTAGAAGATTAAAGGTTTAGGATGTTAAACAAGAACAGCTTAGATTATTTCCCAGCAAGAGTTCCAGGCAATCCTTTGCTGCATCAAAATCATGCAGGCATACCCACCCTCCTTGATCACTTCTACTGTCACATATGGAAAGTTTTTTCTACAACTGTAGCAGCAGTGACTACTTTATCGCTTGATTTCATGCTAAGTGCATAGATTTCCTAAAATCATTAGATGCACCTATGTTTCGAAAAACTTCTGTCCGTCCAACTTTACTGTTTCATTGCTTTTTTTATTTGTAAAAACAGACATTTGTTTTTTGCTCAAAGGCTGTGCTGTTTTGGAGTTGAATTGGATGTTTTTTCATCCACACTATTATCAATTTTCTATTTCAGATGGTAAACAATTCTAGACAATACTTGTTATTTACCATTCCTCATTTTTAATTGTAGAATTTATGGTTTACTCCAGCATGCCAATGACATTTGAGATGCATTATATTGTATCTTATTCCAATACTAATTTTATCATTTAAATTGCATAACAATACCTGTTTTACTCTTGCGTTACTGCTTTGTGATTGAAGGGTCTGTAGCATTTTCACTCCTATGAATATTCTAAAATTCAGTGTGTGAGTTTGTTATTAGATAAGTGAAAGGATTGAGAGAGAGAGTTTATCCTAAGATCATCAGACAACAATGTTACAATTGATAGCTGTGTTGCACTGATCTGACAATAGTTAATGCCTTTTGTCATTGCGATTGAATAAATTCATACACTGTTGAATAATTTGGTGCATAAAATACCTAGTAATGTGATCAGCCACCACTTTTTTTTTTAATATTTTGCCAAAAGGTGTTTCAGAGTCCTATGTTGTCAACTCAGTTGATTTTTTTCACCTTCCTTTGGAAGCATCCACCAATGGCTTTGAAGTGTCTTCCCCAACATCCTTGAACCACTATGCAAATGTGTTCCCTCTTATGCTTCCATCATTGGATGCTGCTAACCAGATGACCAAGAGGAGCTCCACTGGGTCATCAAAACTGAAATCTAGGTGACTAGGCACCAATTATTCTGCTACCTTGCTAATATTTCCAATATCCAAACATATATTGGAAGCCATCATAACAATTTAAGCTTTTTCTTAATTAACATTCAATCTTTTAGAAACAAAAGTTGTGAACTTGAGTTAATCTTGCAACAGTTGAATCCTGATATTATCTGTTTATGTCCACTAGAAATTACATCATTTGGCATTCTAGAATAGTTTTATCCTATTTTTGTCTTTCCAAATATGAGGGAGGTGGTGTTTTCATATACTCAGGGCCAATATTGATATCTTATCTATTGAGTATAATTAATGTCTCGAGGACTTTGAATGCTGTATTGCAAAGCTTAAAGTCCTATCTACCACATTTGCCATCTATTGTATTTATCATTCCCTAAGTAGAAACTTAAATCAATTCATTATCTCACTGAATGATGCTGTAGGACTACTATCCTCTATTTGTGTAGATAACTATATTTTAAGTGGTTACTTTAATTCTCAGAGAATGTGACTTCTGACCTCAACAATCTGTTTGACAGTCTTGGTATGCAAATCTTGAATGAATTACCCACTAGGATAACACCATCTTCATCAACTTTAATTGTATCAGGAGGGGACTCTTTCCCTTTCCACTCCTTCATGTTCCGTGTATCACCCACACTCAGTCCTTTCTCCCTCAAGTCCTCCATTACACAATTCTTTCACCTTTTCTTTGGTCTTTCTCTGTGTCTTCTGACCTCAACCTGAAGGTCTAGCTTCTTCAATTCAGGTCTGTAATGGTTTGAATCCTTAAAACAAAAACAGTGAAATTTAATTGTGGAGATTGTATATAATATGATTGGGTAGTACTAAATGAAACAGACATAATAAAAACTTTAATACTTATTAAGTTCCCCCAAACTTTGCTGTTGACTAAATCTCCCCTTCTATTTGAATACATTATTTTTTCAGGTTGTAAGTTTTTTCAGACATTTAAATTTTGTTTTTTTTTCTACCGTCTATTTCAGCATCATTCACATTCCTCCTTCTCAATCATCCCTCAAGAGCTGCTGAAATAGTTTACCAATCCTAAATTAAGCACCAATTTCACTGCCTGTGTGGCCAACCACACAGGCAGTGTAGCCATTTAGCACACTTGGTTAGCCACTTCCTCTAGGGATCCAGTATTACCAATAAGTTACTATAGTATGTACTAGTACTATGTATACAATTAAATAATCATCTTACATCTGATATTGTTAACTTTGGCTGGAGTAAATGGTGGTTTTGCTGTTGCCCCCTGACTTTTCAGTCAGTGGCCTATAATTCCCTCCAAACTCCTTCCTTCATTATACCAAATAGCAGAGGCAAAATCTTTTCCAAATATTCATTTCTTTTGACATATGACTTCCCAATTCTTTGCTTCAATATATTTATCTTCTCCTAGTCTCGTCACCTAAGAAAAGGATATTGAGAACCGTAGTTCACCATTTGACTATCCTTGCATCAGATTGTAGAAGATTAAAATGTTTAGAAATTGATTATACATTTTTCCTTCTTTTTTACAGAACAACTGGATGTCCGCACCATAGAGGAAGTAGCTACACAGGCTGTGTAGCCATTTGACACACTGTGTAGCCACTTCCTCTTGGGAGGATTGTTGTTTCTCAATGAGCTTAGAATTTTCTTTCCCATCAACTTCCGCTGCAAAAGCTGAAATGAATAATGAATTTCTAAAATTACTTATTTTCAATACATTTAACTCTCATACATCGATACAGAATAAAGCATCATTTACTATAGCTAGTAATGACTAAAGATTGGTCCACAAACATAAATGATTGGATTAATTAGCTCCCCACCAACTGTCATTCCTATCTGAAGTCCTTCCCATGACTCGTCGAACCCTCTGAAAGTATAAATGTGAAACGGCAAAAAGCGGCTTAATAATGTACAGCTCTGCCACTCTACACCAACGAACGTCGTACCTATTTTGAGGATTCGGTCTCCGAACTCCCTTGCTTTTGTTTATCATTGAAAAATTTTAGGTGGATGATGGTGATACTAACTATATCAATAAAGTGAAGTTGTACCTTGGAATGTCTGAAACAACTAAGATGAGCTTCAGTTATAAGGCTACGAACTGTGTACAGGAGCAACCGGTTGGGATAAAATAATGATTATCGGAGTACAATTTGTTTTGGTAGGAGCTCGGCTATGTACAACTTGTTAAGGATTGATTTTGTAAGAATACTCAGCCGAGCCCGGTAGGAAATTATACTTGGGAGTAGAAATATTTGTCGGTACAAATCAGTGTGTGGAGGAATTTTATTGCCAATGAAGACACAATATGTTTGAAATGAGACTAAATTTAATGTGGTGACTTATTGACGAGCGAAAAATAATCTAGAATTGCAGGGTATTAATATATAAATATCAGCCATCTTCAAGCTAGGTTTATAAATAGATTCGCAGATGGTTCACAAAATACGAATGGTATTTAAGTGTTTTATTTCATGATTTTTCCATAGTTCTAAATATAATTTCCGGAATAACGAGTTTCTGTAATATTTTTACGATAAAAAATAACAATTGAACACTTTTTCCCGCCCTTTGAAACAATTGCGTTTGCGCACGAAAGGACGCAAGCCTTCTAGTTTGGAATCATGGTTTTTGAGGTAAGAAGCATTCAGTATTACTTCAATCACTTTAATACTCAATTATATGCGAAGTAAATGTGTGTTTCTCAAATGACAGCTACACTTTGTTTCCTGTCAGGCAACTTAAGTAAAAGACTAATTTGAAGTAACTGTCTTTTTGTACATATTTATCATTATAAGCTTTACCCATGATAATTGTTTAGAACTCAATAATCATTATTTTCGGTACAGTACAATTTGTTTTGGTAGGAGTTCGGTTATGTACAATTGATTATGGATGGATTTTGTATTTCCAGCTGGGAGGAGAATTCTTTGTCGGTAGAAATCCTGTATACGTTGGAGGAATTTTATTGCCAAGAACAAAGGCAATATCTTTGAAGTGAAGCTAAATGTGATGTCAGACGGGACAGATGTCATGGGAAGGATTTGTTTTGAAGGTTACTTCTCCAGCTTACGAAAATATTTCATGATTTTGCATAATTACATTGTATTCTCGTTACGATCAGTAGTTATCGTTTCGCTTTCGCGTGCTCTTCATTGTTTTCGTGTGAATTAAATTTCCTGTTGAATGTCAGAAGTTTTATAATTTTCAAGCGCTAAATTTATTAAAAAGTATGTTTCCCACATGCAGTTTATAATTTCTGCAGTGCTATATTACCCGCCACTACTGATTTCTTTTCTTAAAAATCGTATTTGTTTTCAAACAACCCGTTTTGGTGGAATTTAACCCAATTTGATTTTTAATATTTTTATGCCTCGCTGTTAAACAAATATACATGATATTCTAAGAAATGGTCCTCAAATAGTCACCAAAATAATTAATTCTATAACTTGGGGGAACAGTTCTTATATACTATTATTCCTTTCATCTCTATCCAGCACACTGAGATTGTTGATATTGGTCATTCCCTTGGAAATAAGCTGTCTTCTGGTATTGATGGTATTCCTGATAAGATAATCAAGGTAACCCTCCCTCTCATAGCTGATATTATAAGTTACCTATGTAACTTATCATTACAATTACTTGTTTGTTGGAGACAATTTTTAAGTTGAGAAGTAAAGTACCAATTAAATAGGAAATAGTTTCCGGCGTGACTTCGTGGAATTACCAATTAAATACTTTACAAATTCTAACCTTGTGATTTATGACAGCATCATTTTAAACACCTAAATGAATTTCATTGTTTCATTGCATGATATTTAAGTATATAAAAAAGAGTGCATTTTCCCAATATTTAAAAATATTTTTGTCAACTAGTTATGAATGTACTGGATCACCTGAGGAGATGAAAACTTGTTGACAATTATTGTCATCCATATATTATGTTGTTTTATAATTAACCAGTAGTAAAGTGCCATTTCTTTGCCATCATGAACAAAACACCTTTGTATTTATTATACCTAAATTTTAATTTGTTAAGTACTTCAACAAAGCTAACAAAATGATCTTGTTCTATTTGCAGGATGAGGAAGCAGGTGGATATGGGAGAAACTAGCTGAATCATGGATTACGGTTGAATTATGTTGAAAGGTATTTGAACAGATCTCTCTATTTCCATGTGCTTACAAAATTTTGGTACCACAAGGTAAAATGAAATGCGTCTAATGGTTTATGTCATCCACAGAGTATTCACCCACTACAAACAGTATGACCCACTTATGTAATTTCACACTGGTGTGGTAAAGGTTGTTGTTGTAAGCAAAGTACATATACGGTATAACAGAAATGCATGGCAAATATGTGCTAAGTTATTGATTGGTATTTGTAATTGATGACTTGTGATGGAAGGTACCCCCGTGTGGAACAATTAAACTGCAGACGATTTTATATGAAATGTTAAAGAGAGTAAATCCTGAATACTCTGAGATGCATAGTGGGTAGGAAAAATATTATGAGAGATATCTTAGAGTGGTGAAATAAGCAGGAATTGAATTAAGTGGATTATATATATATAGTATATATATACTATATATATGCCATATATATG
>WURS02243829.1:0-19557 GCA_011762765.2 Rhinocypha anisoptera | reverse complement strand
ATTCGTGCTCTTTTCCACGGGATTCCACCAGAGACATTTTAAGAGCTTCCTTTGAGAGCGCTCACACATTTCCAAATGTAGTAAAATCTCTTTTAAGTGACCCATTTTTAGCATAATATATTACCACACTTAATGGAGTTGGTTTCTGTCCAACAGAACCTTGGGTGGTCTACATAAGTGGTAGGTAAATGTTTTTATTTAAATGCTGCTTCAACTGCAGAGGTAGAATGTTGACTAACAAGATATATACAATGTAAATTTATACTTTGGAGAAAATTTAGCTATTATGCAAACAACTGTGGTGATGAAATATTCTAGTCTCCTTTGGATGTGACTTCTCATGTTATCTGTTGTCCCCTTTATCCTTATGCTTCATCATTGCATATTTAATTTTTGAGGAAGTCATGCAGCCCTTCATTAAATTCCCTTTAAAGTTCAGGTAGAACAATTTCTTCATAGGTTGAGGGATTTGTTTGCTATATGTAAAGATACAAGCATGTTTTTTTATTGGCATGCCATGATGGGTATTTCCACTAGGAATAAATTTACTTTGTAGCGAAATGGACAGGTGTGAGGTAACCAGTGTAATGTGTATTTTTAAATCATGAAATTCATGCCTGACAAAGAATTTGTATGTTTACTTATTAGCATGAATCTATCAATGAATTAAGTTACATATTGTATGTACCTAAATGCTAGAATTGAAAGTATTTTGAACTAAGATATTGTGCCGTTATTAAGGACTTGATTCTCCTGTAAAATGAAAATGGGTTAAAAAAAAGCATAATATTGAGGCACAAAGTACCAAAATAAACTTATTTCGGTATTCTGGAATGTTTCAGAAACACTGATGAGAGAAATTTGAGTAATTTTCTTAATGGCCAATTTGGGCAAGATTTTCTTATATCAAGTAATTTTTATTATATGACATTTTATTCACTGGAGTAGTTTTTAATGAAATTGCTTCAAAGCAGTTATTTGGAATAGGATGTACAAAGTTATGGAAATATTTTGGCCAACTACCTTTTGAATGCATTATACTTTTTACATCAATTTTCAGAAATTGAGCATTACTGCAAGTTAAAGAATTCGATCATAAATTATTTTCGTGTGTTAATGTTCTAGTTTGTTTCTCCTTCTTATACTTTGGCTACACAAGTGATCATCTATCAATTTATTCTTCAAATACGTATTATTATGAATGATTCTCGGCATTCACTTTCGTAATATATTGATAAACGGCTGTCTCTGGCAAAATACAAAAATGTGAGTTGTCAATGACAGCTCAGGTTTTTATATACCCTCTCATTTAGCAATTTTTCCATGAATTTTGTCTGTTCCGAAATTTAATTAAGCAGATTCGTGGTAAATGCTTGATTTTTACTTCAATAAAGCACCTCACCTAATAGAATTAACTTGGGGTGGATGAATTTTGTGAGGCTATCATTTCCTTATTTCTGCTAAGAAGTTTTCACTGAAAACATCTTGGCTCCCATAATTGTACAGTACACAATAGTGTGATATTTGGTCATAATAGCAT
This sequence comes from Rhinocypha anisoptera, assembly GCA_011762765.2. Classification (NCBI taxonomy): domain Eukaryota; kingdom Metazoa; phylum Arthropoda; class Insecta; order Odonata; family Chlorocyphidae; genus Rhinocypha; species Rhinocypha anisoptera. The sequence goes on along the minus strand of WURS02243829.1, from coordinate 18,017 downwards.
AATGCTAATCAAAATACATTATAAATAATTCAAAATTGAATTATATAAAATTAAGAACCCTTCACAGCAATGGGAAAGATACTATTTGTTGATCTGTTTTATATGTAGTTTTTCGACGTATCAATGGCTTATTGAGTTTTATTTATTATAATCTCTTAATATTAGACAATCATGGTCAAATCGTTTTCCATATGGAGCTTTTAATGAAACAAATATTAGAGACTATATGGTAACAAGCGATGAAGCAGTAATAGAAATTCGAGAAAAGTTTCATTCTTTTAAAATGCTTATATACGTTTTGAAATAGGCATAAATAGTCGATAATCTACTATTTCGATTCGATTGTGTGCGATAGTTCAAAGAGTATAGTTTCAGCGGATTTAGGTCGTGTTTGAATTGTTCTGTCTCTTTTCACAACAAATGATACATCATTTATTCTTTATTTGGAAAAAAAAAGGTGCGGATAACAATATTGTTCACCGCCAACAGTCGGAATTATTCTTGAGTGCTTCAAATAGTCAAGATAACAGAGTGGTATGTCTATCTCTAACATGCGATTAGCATTACTGGTGTGCATCCATTTCCTATGTGACTCTATCTTAAACGTAAGAAAAGTAAAAATTGACTCATGCTGTTGAACGCTTCTTTTGGTTATTTTAAATAGTTATTTTTTAATTTCATGTGTACGAAGTTACTAAATTGAATGGCGTTTCTGCCCGAAATGTCTCCGTACCAGAATTGGAATTATTAATATTCCCGACTTATCAGAGGATAGTGTGACTGCGAATATGTCTTACTGACATTAACGAAGATGGAAAGGGGTTGAGCCAATAATTGTTGACTACTATTTCCAGTCAAACCCAGAAATCGGCGTTAGGAAACGCGAATGACAGTTGTGAGTAACATTGATGTATTTTTGCTTATATATTGGATGATGTTGAACTGGGGCACTTCACAGCATGAGTATAGTTTCAATTAAGCAGATTTGTGGTAAATGTTTGGCTTTTACTTTAATAAAGCACTTCACCTAATGAAATTAACGTGGGATGGATGAATTGACAAAGTCGTTGATGGATTCATTTTCCCAAAAGTAAATAAATTCTTCGGTTAAAGGGTCTATGAAGACACAAATATAGAGACGCAGAATAACGGTCTATTGTTCTATCTTTCCTGTTCAAATCATGTTAATGCTTATAAAATGTGCCCATTAAGCAATTTATTCATTACATCTTCCTCGCGATTTTTTCAAAATGCAGGATTCTAAGGGGGATAATACATTAATAATTTATTTTGTGAATTTGGGAGACATTTTCTGTTGAACCTGGCAAAGAAGAAGGTGAGAAACAAGCGGTGCGACTAAAATAATGTTGGGTAATTTCAGAAAATGTAACCAACACCCCTTTAAAGGTTTTACTTCTGGGTTGTTAATAACATGATCGAAAGTTTAGCTCTTTTGTTCCAAATTTTGAAATTTATTTGTATGACTTTCTTAAATACTACATTCAAAATATTCGTGTGTACCTCATACGTGTCTTTGAAAATGTTTCGCTTTTTTATAATGTCTTGAAATTGTCTTGCTTTTAAATTAATTTATATTTTATACCAAATTTTAAAACTACATTTTTCTGAAACCTAGTCAGAGGATGATTTAAAATATTTTGTTTTGGTATTAACAGTATTTAACTGACTGAAACACAACTTGAGAAAGACGGCATCTTGGGAAATGAAACACATATCAAGAGTTCGACTGAACAACATTTAAAATGTATTTTGCCGTTGCCTCTATATTAACAACAAATCTAATAAATAAAAAAATAAATTATTATATGGATTAGCGGTAGAATTAATAGAAATATAATTTTTAAAACCAAATGTCCTAACTTAAACCATAACCTACCAAATAGAAAACTCGGTTTAGGTGGCTTCCACCTTAATCTTAATGATTACGAATTACGACGAATCCGATGCACAATCATGAAAGTTGAGCTAACGACAAAGGCGATTCTAATTATACTTTCCTATTTCTTTGTTGTAGAGAAGTTCACTGCGGTACCTTCCTAGTATAAAAGCACATTAAACAGTCTCTGTTCAAGTGAATTTCAAGGTTAACAGGATTCATTCTGTTTTAATATTTATCTTTACCCTGTGAATGTAAATGTAGATTATCCTTAATTGATCTTCCTTATTTCTTGTATTAAATTTCGTATTAACTCATACTATTCGCTAAGATATAATTCCGCTTTCTTACCTTGGCCAATAATTAGATGTTTGCAACTCTTTCCAGAATCAGATTGTGAGTGAAAAGTTTTATTTAAAAATGCCAACCCATAGCTCAAGTATATTAACTGTAGGAACTTTTGGAGTGGAAACTTAGGTGAAGGGTGTCTAGTACTTCTGACTTTGTAAATTGGTAGTCGAGTCTTTGTGGTTTGGATCTGTTAACTATGACTATCGTCTTACACTGAATAAAAAAATCGTAGTCTTTTTTTGAAAGCATTGATTATGGACTAATTGGTTTCATTATTAGCATCTCAATAAAGCTTCTGGAATAACCATGACACTAAACCTTTCCTAAATGATTCTTCCTCCAAGGTTTCTTCACTTCACCATGGAAATTAATTCTGCTTGGACAATTCCGTTGCAACAAGCAAATTCGATCATTTCACTATTGGAAAAATCTTCGACATCGGGTTGTTTCCTTAAGGGAGGGTGATAATCACCTGAGCACATTTCCTTAGGACATCAATGGAATCGCTATAATTGCTCGTTGATGGTTCTGTGGATCAGCAGTTAGCGCTTTAGAGGAACCTTTGGCCACTGGCCAGTTTTCAACGAGCCCTCCACCCAAACGGGAGTGAGAGGGGTGGGGGGATGGAAACTAGAGAGGGGAAATAATGTTTTCTGGGACCCATTGTTTCTCTCTTCCCTTCATTGGGAACTCCGCAGCCGGGGACAAAGGGGACCCTCTCCCAAACCACCCCTCAACCATTATCTTTAATCTAGGTAGAAGGTGAGGTTCCTTTGTCTCAAGTCGTATTTAGGAGAGTGGAAGCAATTAGTTGGAGGACAAGAGAAGGAGGAGGATCGGGGGAAAGAAGTATATTGGGCAGATCAAAGGCCCTTGGAAGGATCGCTCTGGGTGGTTCAGGAGGTCGGGAAGGGTAGCAAGCGCCGGTGTCGCTGGTGAATTAGAGAGGTCCGTTTTGTGTATGTTGCCGAAAGAGGGCGTTGTGGGCTCAGCTTGCTCTTCTTGCGTCCATGTCCAGCATACATTTCTCAAAACGTCTTCGATTTATTTCCCTTACGGACGGAACCATGAATTTTTCTCCTTGGTCTAACATTATTTCTAAGTAGTAAATTGAAGAGACCTTTACTTTGTGGAAAGTTTCCATGTTGACAAAAAATAAATTTACCTTGCTTTTCCTCTTAATGCTTAGTCATTTATTCACAGTTAATTTCGCTGCAGCGCAGCATCTTGAGTCTCCTTGATGCAGCGGTGTAGCGAGGATAGCTGTGAATAAATAACTATAAAGTGAGGAAGAAAAGTATATATATTTTTTATTGCGTATATTATTTCTAAGAAGTATGTAAAATTGGTCAGTGAGCTTAAGTGGATATTATGTGAAAGGTTTTTGGAGCCAATTTACTGATTAGCAAGACTTTCTTCTAAAATGAGATCGAATATTTCTTAAATATGCAATGTTTAAATTTAGATGATGGAAGGTGGTTTTGCATTAAGAGAAAGAACTGTATGCTCTTTATTTAATTTTAGATGTTGGAATCCAGAAATATTACTCTCCTCTTCTTAGGGAAATCTGGCCTTTGCTATTGTGGAAAGCTAACGTTATAAAAAATACAAACGGTAGCTTACAAACCAGTCATGGCTTTCACTTAAAAAGTATGGAAGAGTATAAAATTAATGATTTTATTATTTCCTAGAAACTCTTGTCAACCAGCGTCTAGTCAACGCTAGAGAACTTTAGGTTCGACCAACCATTCGATGAATCCAGCGCTAGTTTCACACGAATTGATATGACCCCCTGTGGAAACATCGGCAAACATATAGTTTAACACTTCACTTAGAGGTTCAGTAAGCACATTTGGAATATTTAACTTGTATTTGTAAAGTTGAATGTACACTAATATTTAATATTATGACACAATATTTTAATAATAATACAATATTAGATAATATTAATACGAATAATTAATTATTAGGTAATCTTGACTTACGCGCATTAACTATTCGAGAAAGCTGTAAAATGAAACGTGCCACGCAGTGATCATAAACCTGATACTTGAGGAGGAGAGCTTTCATATATTGGAGTATTTTGAGATATGGTTGTGGAGGATGGAAAGGATCAAATGGATTTCGATATAGACGAATGAAGCGGTATTAGATTAGTAGTAGAAAATATTGGGCTTTGGAAAGAATATTTACAGAAGGTAGACAAAGTGATTCGAAGAGATTTAAGGCCATTTGCTGAACCTCTACAATAATGGTGTGGACGTTACTTTAAACATGTATTTAGAATTTTAAAGTGTGTAAATGGTTCTTCAGTACTAATCGAAATTAATGTGTTTCAGTTTTCCCCAAAAGTTTTCCGCAGACTAAAATCTGTATTCGGACTTATCTTTATTTTCTTCTTTCTGGCAGCAGTTCTGGATTCATTGTGGTAGCTGGACTAATAACTTTGCATGTTAATCGTCTTCTAATTATGTTCACTGGAAGAAAAGGAAAAGAAACTTTTCTTAAAAAGTATCGTACAAAGGTTATGGGAAAAAGTAAGATCGCCTTAAAAACTCCCGGAAACAGCGAAATACCAGATAAAATATAAATACAACTTGTCGTCATCGAATAAAGGCGAAATAAAGATCAACTTGTCGTATATGTATAGGTAATTTTTTTCTGAGATAGAAAGTTGTTTGACACACCTGCTTGATTTTACGTAGGATGAGATTTTTAAGGGCGGTACAGTAGGAGGATAAAACTGGGGAATTTAGGGCTATAAGAGTAGAGAAATTATAGAAAAGAGCAGCCCAGTATCTTTTTGCGTCCATTGAAAATGTGCTTCTCTCATTTAATAGACCGTATTATTGCCAAAAGCAGATAAAAGAGGTAGACAGTCTGCATTCGGGAGAGAACGAATATGATACAAATCTAGGTACATTCCAATATATAGGGAACCTCGAGGGCATTGAAAGCAAATCGAATTAGGGAGCAGAATCAAGCTAGTAAAATACTTTTCAAGTGTAAATACATACGTTCCCGTATCCGTTCGTTGTCATCAACTCCCCATCGCTTTCATCACATTTGCAATAATTTTCTATTGTGTTTATTTCCCTCAGTCGTCAGGGATATAGATACGATGAAACTGAGACATCGTATTCCCTGCGAGGCCAGGTGGGGGTAGAATGGGGACGAGGTTTAGAGGACTGCGGAATATAACCTCGGGGAGGATTGTGGGATTGCTCCTGAGTGGTGTGATTGTTGACGCTTTGTAATTGGTTTTTTTCAAACGTCACATAGCCTTCATGCTTGGCGATAGGCCAATCGTAAGGGAGACTGCGAAAACTTTCTTCTTCGGTCTGGTCGCGAAAGAGGAACATCGTAAAGTGGTGGTTGCCCTGCCTTTAGTGTTGCTTCGCAATTTATTTCTTGGGTTCCTGGCTTCCCTTCGCCTAGTCTTGAACTATCAGTAAAAGTAACTTTTCTTATTTCGGGCTATCCAGGAGAAACAGTGTGTGGTCCGGAAAGTGTTCTAGATTCAGCAGTTGCGGTTACCAAGTCTGTGGAATAAACATTACGTTGGTCTGTGAATCTTCAGTGGTCTGCAGTTGGATCTCTACCTATAATTATTCACCACGCAGGTAATCATTACTTGTTAGAATTGCCTGTCATTTCCTTTCCACCATTGTTTTGGTGAAATACTTCATGGTCCATCAAGTGTTTATTAATGCTGCAGTATTAGTGCGCCATCTTGAAATTTGATAACCAGGAAGGGAACGAGAATTTCATAGAAAGCTGGTTGATTTTCTTCTTTAGTTGAATTTTTCCACGTTATACACCCAGGTAAAGTGTATTAAGCCGAGCTTAATTACGTGGTCATCAGGTCAGGCCGCCATTAATTTTGGAAATTAATAGAATATTAATTCTATCAATCAACGGAATCATAGTGCATTTAGCGCTGGTGGGTTCATCAGGACAAGGAAATAATTCATATTAATTTCCGTTACCTTAAAAATCTGAGAATATTTCCCCGGCCACTCGATTGGCAGCCCATCGTTCCATTTGCTTCATGACGAAAATGAGGCAGAGTTGTTATGACTCGTGAAGTGAATTATTCATTCTTGTTTGGAATGCAAGGGTTGTTTGCCATTCGGCTTTGTACTAATGCATTATGATAAACACAGATATTGATTTGATTAAAAGAATCATGTATCCTAATGTAGAATGTTACGAGCGGATCTTCTGGGAATAACACTTGTGTATCTTTAATATAAACCCTGATGGTTTTCGGTTTAAGGAAATATTTGCAGGAGGTTAATATTGAGGATAATTAGGATTACGAATTTAGCAGACAATATCCCTAAATTATGCGAATCGATTTGCTGATCGTCTTTCTAAGAAGTCAGTGGATGTTTACTGAGCAATTTAGCTGTTTCCGATCCACTCTGAGAAACTTCCAAGTGAAACATCTTCTCTTTCGACAACGAAACATTTTAGTAACTGATAAATGAATGCACGAGCAAGGCGGGAAAAACACTGCCCGAATATGATTTCACGACGTCTACGTAATTTCTTGCAAACCACCGCAAGGGCGTGTGGCAGGGAGAGAGATCAAGGAATGGACGAGAGAAAATGAGAGAGAGATACGAGTAGATAGAATGTCGCTTTTGATGGGATGAGAATAATAGCGTGAGGGAGAGAGAGAGAGCGAATTGGAGGAGAATTATGCATGCGAGAGCTGGAGAGAGGTAAAGATGTAGTAGAGAGAGAGAGTTGTTTTGTTGCGGGATATATTACGGAAGATAGTGCAGGTGCGTGCATTGCGCGTGCGAGAGTACGCTGCTGGATGCTTCATCATTCTAGAAAAAAGCCGACGATACGATGTAACCACCACAATGTGAGATTTTCATCAGAAATTGCGTCGAATCGCAAAGTAAGGATGGAGATTTTTAAAAATTTGGACTGCGGGTTTTTCATTTCCAATAGGAATTATAAAAATTCTGTGTGACCCTGTGATTAGGGTGCTCGGCTACAAAACGGGTGACCCTGGTTCAAGGCCCAGTGGCACCTCTAGATAAACCCATGCTGATAGGTTTTCTGGGTACCAGATATTCGTAGGAAACCGTACGCAGCATAGGGTTCATATACCCTGATGTTTGAATTTTCACAAGCAGTTGGGTCTCAAGTGCTAGGTGAGCTCTAGAAAAGCGAACTTAGGGTTGAGGACTGCTGTCTTTTTATGACCAAAATAGGCGATAAATGGACTGGGGTACCAGACACAAAGATAACAGTAAACTTTATTTCAAGACAAGTGGTGGAGGAAAATGAAGACGTGAAATCAGCATAAAAATCATCATATTCCAATTGTAAATATTGGTTTGGTACAGCTTCCTGATGCTGTATTTGTAACTATTTTAATTTATTCTTTGCATTTATTTACTTTAGTGTGTAGATTAACTTAACAATGCGCTTCGTTCTACTTTCCCTCTAAAATTATTCCATTTAGCTTTTTTGAAATAGGGTTTTGGACTTATAACTAAGCAATGGTGTATATACCCGGGAAATTATCCTTTGCGGCCGATTGGATTGGAGATATTATAACAGCAGAAAGTCTTTCAGTTTATAATGATAGAGAATGTTAACTTTCCTTCAAAAGTGGCCTTTATAAGGAAAGGAAGATAAATAATTAGGATTGGGTCAGGGAACATTCGTTTTCTTGCGACTACTATTTTTGTGAGGGTAATGGCAGATACTAGTTTGAAATTTTTGTATTTTATTTTATACAGAGGTACTTTCTTTCCGATTTTGACATGGGTTTTTCCGTGTAATATATATTTAAAAACCAAGGTATAAGGGGAAAATGCCGTTGGAAATCGAAATGAAAAGCTGTAACTTTGTGATTACACATTTTATTTAAGAAAACACGACCCTTGTTTCGACGTTCAACGTCATCATCAGACGTTCAACGTCACCTGATAATGATGTTGAGCGTCGAGACCCGGGTCGTATTAAAAAACATAATATGAGGAGTCAGAAAGTTACAGTTTTTCATTCCAATATGTATCCATTCCATGAAGTTACTCCTGATACCATCGATTATCTCAGAGATTTACAGAATACTCATAAAACCCTTGAAGTACAGTTTTTCAATAAGAAAAACGATGCATATGTATGCACAAATAACTTTAGAATTCACGAAAAATGTAATTTCATGCCACGGTGAATACTGAGAGAGAGGGACTTGAGGAGTAGGGTTAGCAAGGGAGGCAATGAAACTGGTAGGGATGGGGAGAGGGGATTGTGGGGGGAAGGAGGCTGGTCGGGATGGGAAGTTGGTTTCTTCTACTTCTCTTCGTGCGTGAGATCGGCGAAAATGAGTTTTCCCCCCCTTCCTCCCTCTCCTCTCCTTCATCCTCGCCCTCTGTTACCCCCCTCCAATCCTTCCATTAGCGGCATCTTAACCCCTTCCAACCCCTCCACTCGTCTAGCCGTATTGGCGGGTGGGACTACAGTCCTTGAAATACGTCCGCGGTTCGGTATTAGTCGGGCAGGGAAAGGAGACTTGTCCTTTGCTATTCCCAGCCCTTTTCACCCTTTCTCTCTTTCCTCTACGGGCGAGGTAGGTGAAAAGGAGCGAAACAGGTTCGTAGAATTCTCATTTCTCCAATCTCATCTCCTTCAACGTCTCAGTGGAAAGGCAGGGCGAGTGGTCAGCCCTTATTTTAGGGAGAGAGTGGGATTTGGTCGAGGGTTAGGAAATGACAGTCACGGAAATAAAAGATAGTTCCTCATTTTACTGCGAATTTAGTTCGAATGTGTAAGTGGAAGAGTTATGCTTCACATTTTTTATTAGATTTTTACATGGATCCTGACTAGACAGTTGATAGTGATTGAATCTTAAAACGTGCTTGAATATGCTACAGCACGAGAGGATTTTTCCACAGTTTGAGTAGGAAAAAGTGGCCAGCATCCATCCGTATTTTGTCGAGGTAAATGGAATCTCATTTCATTATTTAAAATACCCGTCGCTAAATTGTCTTTATGACATATATGTATTCATTTCATCGATGTCGAAATGAATATCCACTTTTTTCTCAATAATCCGCCGTTGTCAATGAATTTTAATTGCCTTCTAACAGTACCGTCACTTTAAGAATTTTTTAAAAACGAGTTCTTGTGTCAAGGTTGTTGGTTAAGGGGGTTTTGAAGACCACATGTACCATGGACATCATGAATGGAATCTCTCCTTCTCTATCCAATTTTAACAATCCTCCCAATTTTAACTAACATTTACCAATCAAACGTGCCACAAACCAAACCCCAACCACCTTCCTTCAGGCCACTTGCAACAAACAACTTTCACTTGACTTTGAACAATGCTTCATCACTTTGATCTTCGATTATCAAGCCTTTTTCCCAATTTATCCTCGTTGATGGTCACCTTGTTGACCGGAATATCAATATATGAGTCTTTAAAAACATTTTATTGAATTTTCCTTAGTTTCACTTAAATCTAATGGCTAACGTCCCTTCTCTCACCGCTTGAGATTTCCGACTTGAGCTTACAAGTTGGCGATACTTAATTTTTACCGTGTAATGGGATTTACCGACAAAAGAGATTCAAGATTCACTCTACAACTACACATCTACATACCCTGCAAGTCACCGCAAGGACGTGTGGCAAGGGGTGAGTGAACCATCACCAGGCATGCATTCCCATAGACATATCGTACATTAGATATAATTCACATTGAAAGTCTCTACTTGCATGCAAAATTTTCAATGAAAAAAGAAAATACATGTAATGCGGGAACATAGTCAATTAACATTTAATTTTGAAAAACATGCGAGATTTTGCACCTTACCTAATTTCTCCGAGCTTGTTATATTATTTTGATTTATAATAGAATGAAGAAAAGATGACATTTTATATCTATTTGTTCGACAGTCTAGCTCCCTGATTTTATGTGCGTGATCTGATCTACCTTAGTATGTCGGGGCTTGTAACATATTTTTGACTTATTCACTGAAGTGACACTGATCTGAAGTTGGACCTTGCAAGATCTGCCCTTTCGGAATCCGCCTTGGTTTTCGATAATTAAACTCTGAGAATCGAGGTACCCCATGATTGAACTTACCACGATACGCTCAAGGATTTTGCAGGGGATGGACATTAGGGAGATGGGTTGGTAAGTACTGGAGTCTTCTCTATCGCCTGTATACTACTGTGCCTTCAGCAAATAAACGAGTTTATTAGTGATGACAGTACCAACATCATTAATGTGTAATAGAAATAATAAGGGACCGATAACATTACCTTGGGATACACTGTGTCCTATAACATGCCATCTATAAAAGCAATTGTTCGCGACCCGTTAAAAATTCCATAGACTGGTCTGCAACCAAACTATTTCATACTTGTATTTCCCACATCTTACTAAGTTAGGAGAAATTTTCTATAAGGTACTATGTCAAATGCTTTTTTAAATCTAAGAATAAGCATTCGACTCCAACACTATATTTGCACTAGATTCAACTATCCTGAACTTAAAATGCCATTAGTGTGTTATAAGATCTACTCTTATTGAATTCGTGTTGATTTCCTATCAGCGAACTACGGGAATATAGATACCCTATTATGGAACTTGCAATTGACTTTTATCAGATTTTCCAGTATAATATGAGAGAAATGTCTACTGAGGTTTCCTGGGCCATCTCTATCGCCTTTTTAAAAACATATGGGTTATCAATAAACATAAAATTCACTGAGGCGGCCGTCACATGGTGGCATTCCATTCCACATTCTTTGCCTTCCGCTGATTGCTTTTTCCTGTTCTTCTCTCCACTAAGCCGTGGAGTGTTAGATAAGTGATATGGCTCGACTTGAGCCTTATAAATAATTATTGGACGGTCCTGAAGCCGCACTTATAATATTTCAAATAAACGTTTTCATTGAGAGAGAGAGAGTATTGTGTAGCACTAAAGAAAAGAGAAAGATTGAATAACATTCGCTGCGAAAAACTTGAAAATTTTGAATTAATATATATTATGAGCTTCTGTAGACTATTGGGTGGCGACTAATATGGGTAAATTTTTCCACGTCCCAATTAAGAAAATAATCCTAATCTGTTGTAACCTTTAAGCCGTCACTGACCGTAAACCAAATTCGCTGTTTATGTAAGGTTTTAACGGTTGTCGTGTGATTTCGTTATCAAAAGTGGAGAACTTTATATATGCTATTGAGTTATCTCCTTGTGTAAAAAATTTCCCTTGGTTTGAACAGCCGTGCTTCTTACTTCTAATCCCTCTGTTATAAAAGCCCTTAGGCAAATTTCACCTCGATTCATCATTCGCTCAACGAACTGCCAATTAGCTAATGAACAAGAACCTGGTTTTATAATTCTGCAAAATACCAGCTGTCTGTATTTCATACGAAAGTGGAGAGTGGAACTAGTTCTTTTAAGAGCATGTGGTGGAGCAGGTGTAAAATTTCAACTTGTATACACGGACTTTCCTTTCACATGTGGGTCTTCATGTTTCTCTGCTATAGCAGTGATGTCATCCGCGAGGCGTAACATATTAATTTGTTCTTTGTTCTTTTTGATTCTTTTGATGTCCTTTTCTTGTATTTGCCTTATTGTCTCTTACAAGTAGATGTTCAGAAGTCCAGAGTAAAGGATTTTCTTTATTTTTTTCTATCAGTATCCTTAAGCTGAGGATGGTCTCCCTCTTTTCCCTATACTTTCTAAATCCAATATGGTTCTCTAGAACGTTTCCTTTAATTTTTATTTTCATCCTCTGGTTGATTATTCGGGCAAGTATTTTTAACGGAAGTTATATCAGACTCAGCATTCGGCAATCGTCTCATCTCTCAGTCCTAGTTTTCTTCGGAATCGCTATCATTACACTTTCTCAAAGTCCTCCGGCAATCTGCCACTGACATAGCTATCCTTGATAATTCCGAACAGAATATCTTTAGCTTTTCCTCCTAGAGCCTTGATACGAGTAATTTCCTCGCCAACCAGGTGCTTCGTTTTTCCTGAGTCATTCACTGCCCTGTAGAGTTTAAAGCTTTCCATTCCTGCGCCTCATTTATCTGCGTCCACTCCGGTCTCATCTTTTAGCAAGCTATCTTCCAGGGGCTTTGGATTTGGCTTTTGTTACAATTCCTCGATTTACTCTTTTTTCACTAGCTTTATTCCTGATGTACTCATGCATGCCGATGCACGAGTCCTCAAGCTCTATGCTGTCCATGGGATAGCAGAGAACTGTTCCCCTCATCTTTCGAAAGAGGATTTTATAACATGGAAAACTTAACACTCTTAAAAACTCTTTATTAAAAAACTTAGAACCTCTGAATTCGTAGTCCAACCTATATAGGGCGGTCCGATGGCATTCACAATGTATGACGGTTACATGCCCAAACTCGCCGATTAAGAAATTATTTATTTCCGCGGACAATGCGTGAAAGCAAACGATCGAAAATTGATCTATTTCTAAAAGTTTAGGAGGATTAAAGTACAAAACTTGGTTTTCTCACCTCTCTGTCTCACATCGTCAATTGGCTTGCAAGTTATACATGTAAACGTTGATGAAAGCACGCAAGTCTTCCGCAACAGACGACCACGGTGCCTTTTTTCTCCTGGAGTTATATTGCTATTCCTTCGGCGCCGTCTCCAACAATCCATCGTCATCAGCGTCCTCGAATACCTCCTCTTGCTGGGGATCTGTCCTCTAATCTTCCCTGTGCCCAAGCCTCGCCGTCCTCACTTGTGCATACAAAGCTGTCCGGCGGACCGTGACGTCACTACCTCATTTATTGCTTCTTTTGTTTGCAAAGTTTCTTTATGAAGCGAAGACCTCTTTAAGTTTCTCATAAAGTTTTTTGTTTACCAATGTTTCATGGGTCATTTGAAATGCAAGCGTCATAAATTCGACGATGTTTATTTTTTATTTCGTGCTTGCATAAACCCTTCCAGCAGATCATATTAGTTTTCTCTCAACCAGTATAAAATTTACGGCTTTTACTTCAGCTTATTGTAATGATCAAAGAGAAAATATAAGCACAAACCGGAGTAATTACAATACGGAGGACTAGTAGCTTGTTACCTATTTATTTGTGTGTAGAATGACTGGCCTACAGAACTTTAAGTGCATAAAATACAGAGCTAATGGGTTCGGCTGATAATTCAATTGTTGTTATTTTTTTTACTTATTTTCAGTAGAAGAGGTATTCTTGTTCTGTTGCACTATAGCGTATATTATTGTTTATTTTACAATTCTTAATATTTAAGAATGCTTTCTCTCTTTTGAATACTTCCTTACTTACTTATAATATAAGGACATGAGCCCTCACAGCGAACGGATCAAGGCTCTGTAGTCACGACTCTTGTGAAAAAAATATCTTAGTGTGTGGCTAACATGTAGAATACTCAAATAAATTTTATTTACGGTAAAATCTTCGAAAAATATTTGAATTGAGCCATTAGCACTACACAAGTGTTTTTCGTCATTTCCTATAACGTCCTTTTTGACCTCCATTCGTGCACACAATACTTTGGGTCAGTGCGTCTTATTTGAAACAAGATCTTTACCGTTAAACCTAAAGCTTGAAAAAATTTAGTCGAAGTGACTTCGGTCTGGGGTAGAATTTAGGGTTTTAATCGGAGGAGGCTCTCGGAATGTGTCCTTGTGTCTTTGTTTGTTCGTTTTTGTTTCAACGCTCTTAATTCTTTTTTTATCTGCATTTGGTTCATGTTACTTTTGGAATGATTTGATTCTACGATAAACCCGTAAAAAATCTGTAATTTTTAAAATTTTAAATGCTCTGCCTCGGCTTATTAATTTAGTAGTCATACCGTAAGATATTTTCAGCAAAACACCACTGTTCAGTGTAACGAGTTAAATTCATAGAGTAAAATAAAGCGTTTGCATAAACTTGACATTCCGAGAGTCGACGCTGCTGCAGGTGAGCAGCGAGAAACCGAGCAACATTCATTTCGCTTACCATTTCTGCTGAGATTTTAACCACGCTGGGAAATAATGCATGCACCCTGCTCATTAGAAATACCGAAATGGCTCGTGCGTGACTCTACGCCATGTATTCGCGTTTCGCTCGAAAAGAAACAATTTTTAAAAATAATTTCCCCACTGCACTCCCGAGTTTAAAAATTACCGGGGTATACTATGTATTTCCGTGGGTTGGAAGCGTATGGGTACTTTGGAGCTTAACCGAGCTCGATTCACTTCTCTAAATAAAAACTCTTATTTTCATAAAGTGCCGAAAACTTAGTTTTTTACCATGTGGCATGGAAAACGAAATTATCAAACGTCAAATCCACTTAGATTTGCAACTTAATTCATGACAGTGGCTACTGGACAGTCAAAATTTACTTTAGGAATTTGCTTTTATACATTTTACTTGAAATTTATCTTATGTATTTCCTCCATGCACATACCGAAAAAATCAGAACCACATACCAAATCAAATCGCTATGGCAGCATTTTTTACTTACTAGAGTTTCTTTAATAAGGATGTACTTACTCTTATAGCCCAGTCTCAAGTAAAAATATTTAAATTAGAAATAAATGTTGCAATTGAAATTTACTTTTAGTTCTCCTATCTTCTCAGGCGCATAACTCAAGTCCCATGGGCTCCATCTGTGCATGTTACTTAAATGCATATTTTTTATCATTTATGCTCTCTTAAACACTTCCCCTATTTTGGTACCATTGATAAACATTTTGATTCCTTCACTAGTTTGATCATTTCGTAGATGATATAATGTGAAGCTCGTGATTCCATAATTTTATCATTTACATTTGTATGTACGTACACATAAGCAGAATCCAGATGTGTAAATTTTCATATACTATTTTTTATGAAAATGATAAACTGATTAAAGTTTGTCTTTGTGGAATTTATCAGTGATTAGTTGTATCAAAATTGTGACCCTTATACTTATTTTGAGATGTATCTGTCAGTTTTTGGAACACGTCTTCATCTTCCATATACCGTCTTATGCTTTCCGTGATGATATAGAATTTGATAACGGGTGAGATAAAAATAAATGAACTGAAGGGCACATAGGAACATAAAATGAGGAACTGATGAAACATAAAATGAAATGGATATTTAGCAAAAAGATCATGCCAGGGAAATAGTATGGAGCATTCATGATCAAGAAAAACCAGAAAAGGGAAGAGCTATACGGAAATGAGAGCAGGACACAACTGAAAAATGTCCATGGAATAGACAGGTCGAAGTATCAAAACCGGGATTTCCGTAAAAATAACTTTGGAATTCCTCTAGGGTGCTTCAAATTGTGAGCAGAGTAGAAATTGCTTTGGACTTATCTAGGTTTATCTAGAGAAAAAAGAATAATTACATGGGCTTATTTGGTAAGGAATAAAGGTTTATAAACATCTTTATTGCTCAAATAGAAAACAAGGCATTGACGAAATATGGCTTCTGAGACCTCTTTGATAAAACACAACATTCGTTCATCCTTTATATCCTACTCTTCTGCAAATGTATTAGGACATAGATTTTCAGAGAAAGTATTCAACCACCCTTGACAATTTCTCCTTCAGAGAAGAAGAAAAGGCGACATAACATACGAGAGTCAACTCAAGAGCACCTAATAGAACGCTCTCTTCACATTTTAGTCTTCCATTGAAAGATCTCCTTATATGTGTCGTTCACTTATAAACTATCATCAATTAATATACTAATTGCTTTCCGATTATAATTTTTTCATCCGTTATCAAATTGTGATAGTAAAATAATGATAATCACTTTCAGCCTGTATGACCTTCTACTCTATTTATGAACAACAGAATCATTACTGTAGGTAAAGCCTATACCTTAAAGTCTATATATATATGGCCATTTTAAGTGTTTACAACACTGAATGACATTGGTATAAAATTTTACTCAATATTAAACTGTTCGAACTATTTAGAGTAATATTATAGAGATTTTTATTTATAAAATAATAGAAAGAACAAAAATAGAAATTCCATCTGTTCCTATTAGATTTCACTTTTTTCTTTCATTGTAGTAAGAAGACAAACTTATTTGCTTAAATTCAACTTTTTTGTTTAAAATAATTAAAACACCTTTATGGTATGAATATTAATGTGCTTTAGTTTGGTTTTCAGGTTCTTTTCCGACCGCGGCTCAAGTACTTCCACATTACTCAATTATTCGATGTATTATTGGATTCCCCTAGGACCTTCGTTTGTATGGTGACTCACAGTTTGGTGCCATGGGCTGCTTTAAAAGGTGCTAAACTTTAAGGTTGTCTCTTATAAATGATTGATCCGACTGTGGTGCTGGAAAGATATTAGGTTCCACAACGGGGTGATAGAGGAGGGTTGTCTTCTCAGAGTTTGAATTGATCCAATTAGCGGCCTACCCTGTGTAGGTGGAGAAAGCGGTGAATTTGATCCAGATGATGGTTTTTACGCGGCCCCTCCTATCACAGGTGATAAGTTGGGCATGGATGTAGTTTTTGGAGTATAGTTCTTCGACATGGTTATTGCCTCTATTGAAGGATGTTGGTCAATCTCCTGCCTATCGGCCTTCTACTTTGAGGAACATCCAGTCTGATTAAATGCTGGGAAAGTATACAACCGCAGTATTAAAAAAAATAGCTTTTAAGGGTAAATAGATATTAGAATAGTGTGACAATAGAGGCAAAGTAAATTTAATGAATAATAGATCATTCAGCACAACGAATTTTTCATTTACAATTTACTTTTGTTAGTTTAAAAAATATTGATTAGAGCAGAGATTTTTTCACTATAATTAAAGAGAAGATGGGTTAGGGGTTAGGGAAATTTAAATGATATGATGCTGGACAGATGTATGGGGTGGCTGCAAGTTAGTAAATTAATTGAAGAGAAATACGTTAGAAATTACGTTCACTGCGTGGGATACTTTTAGAGTACTGCTTTACATTGAACTATAACAATTCATTGAAGCACCATACTCATTCCAACTTACATCAACTACCTCGACGTTAATCTTGAATCGAAGGAAAATTATCCTCAACGAAAAGATTACTAAGAGATCAATGCTTCCGAAAAGCTATTTTAAGAAAATGCACGATTTATGAACTTAGTACTCCCCTGACATGTTTCAAACACTTGCGTGTGAGAGAATTTCCTCGGCGGCAAAACCCCTCCTCTTGGATCATACTCGTAATCTGTAAGGAAAACTGGGTCATTCTCCCCTCTCTCTCATTCTCGGGACATTGTGGAGTATGGATATTTTTTGCGGCGCGTGTACTGATATTTAGATTGGGAGAGCGCACTCAACGTCCGTAAGCACATCTATGACGGAACTTGAATAAAGGAATTGGGCCGAGTGGAGTGTCAGATCAAGTTTCCGGTCCTATTCATGGTCCACGGTGGCTCCTTTCATGAAAAATGCATTCCGTGAACGCCTTTCTGTGAGGTCACCTTTCTCGAGCACGAGTAAAAAGGGTCACATGCGGACATATCGTTTTGGGGGTATATGAGATTGAACCTACTCGTTGCGTCCGTCTTGAGCGGTGAGTGTAGAGGAGGGGGGGAGGAGGAAGGATGGGTGCGCGCCGCCGGAAAAGTGGAAGAGGAGAGGAAGGAAGTGGCGTGGTGGTGTGGATGGGCGTGGGGTGGGTGCGGCAA
Organism: Rhinocypha anisoptera; assembly: GCA_011762765.2. NCBI lineage: Eukaryota > Metazoa > Arthropoda > Insecta > Odonata > Chlorocyphidae > Rhinocypha > Rhinocypha anisoptera. The sequence continues at coordinate 112 of WURS02243829.1, read as the reverse complement.
CGGAAATGCGGGCGGGGTTGATGATTATTAAAAGGTGAAGCAAAGCGGGTTTCATGGCCATCTTTGCACGCCTGTTCTCCCGGTCCGAAGAAAGTCACGACATCAGCGCTGA
>WURS02243721.1:0-19561 GCA_011762765.2 Rhinocypha anisoptera | reverse complement strand
CTCACAACTTAAAAAGTATAGAGTGTTTAAAAAATTTTAAAATAAAACTCAAGAATATTTTAACTCAACAAGACATACAATGTTGAAGAATTTCAACAGCTATGTTCAAAATTGCAGCCAAGTTAACCTTAAGCAATTCCAAATGTTAACGCTAAGAAATGTCTAAATTTTGACGTTTTGTTTTTCTTTTCTTGTATGCTTGTTTTTCTATGTTTAAATCTTTTAGTGTATTGTCTTATTGACGATGTCTATATTGCCTGAAACCACTTGTATGAATAAAAATTACTATGGCTATGACCCATTTCAAAATGGTAAAAATAAACAAAGGCAATAATGTATGATACTCGGTGGATAAGTCCTAAGACTCATTTCTTTCTCCTAGACCTAATTCTGGTGGCAATACATTATTTAAAATTTTAATTTTATATGAAATCAGTATTTGACAAGGCATGGATCTGAATATGAGATACTATACTTATTTACATAACGCTTTGTGACAATGAAGCACGGTATCATAATTATATAACAATAATAAAGTTGAGACGTCTCAAATAAATGTTTTCAATTTGATACTTCAAATAATTATACGAAAACATCAGCATCATAAGCTAAATAATCATAAAAAAATGTTTTATCCCAATGAGGACATGTTAAACCAAAAGAAACTGGACAATATTTATACAGAGAAATACCAAAAAGAAGTCACATCAGTTAGTTATCATATTCTTACATTATCCAATAAGATATAAAGATTTAAAAAATAAAAGTTGTTTCATTCTCTAAAATCCCTCACTTGAAAACATTTAATAGTTGTGCGTTTCGGTCCAGATTCCTCCAGATCACTATGATTTTGCAAAGAACAAGGTTTTTCTGTGTAGACGATTCGATATAAACCCGGGTTAAATACTAAGGCATTCCAGCTTGGTTTCGAGAGACTTAGAGGATAATACTTCATTTCATCACGTTTTAATGGGTTGGCATGACTTATACATAAGAAAGGTTTTTGGCTAATTTCACCTATTAGGAAAGGGAAGTTGCTGTTATTGATGGTCTAAACGTTGTCATTTCATAAGAAGAAAGTAAAATAATTTACAAATCAAACAGATGTGACGAGATAATGAACATTTGCTATCGCAATTCAACTAAATGAACTTAGATTATACTACCAAGCAAACCACCAACCAAATCACCCACCAACAAACTCTTGTGAGCCTTGCGTGTTCGCGTTGGCGAATGTTTTGTAGTCGTCGCCGCCGCCGCGGTAGTCTGCTTTGTCTGCAACAAAATAGAGATCTCTACTGTTCAACATGGCTGCCCAGTTCATCAGGAAAGTGGTAGGTCACACTTTGAAATGAATTTTTATTAATCAATCAGTTCCGAATATTCTTTTATTACATATAACGCGAAAGATAAATGTCGTTTTCCACTGGGTTTAAAGTACTGAGATTTTCTTTAGCTTGTTTGTAGGAATAGCTAACTTACTTTTTCTTTTCCCCATCGGAGATGGTTTTTTTTCCGGTTTTTCATCTGTTATAATTATCTACTTTGATTTGGGCTACTGATTGTTCAAATACGTTTACCTCAGCGACTTGGTTATATTTTAAGGGGAAGTATATTCATGAAAGTGCTAAATTTCAGGTATCTTCTTCACGACCCCTTACGAGGAATTATAGCGCTGAAGTAAAGAAAGTTACCTTAATTCCTGGGGATGGCATCGGGCCTGAAATTTCTGCAGCCGTCCAAAAGATTTTTGCCGCTGCTAAAGTATGATTGATATTATGGTGAGCTATTATTAACTAATTATGGGCCTTTGAAAATGTATTCATGTTAATTTCTTCTCGAAGGTACCCATAGAATGGGAATCGGTTGATGTCACTCCTGTAAGGGGAGCAGATGGAATGTTTGGCATTCCTCAAGCAGCCATTGATTCGGTAAACAAGAATAAGGTTGGTCTGAAAGGACCTCTTATGACGCCTGTTGGGAAAGGCCATCGATCCCTCAATTTAGCTCTGAGAAAGTAGGTTTGTGTAATTATCCTAGAATGAGTAAATATTCTGTCTACATGCTTGTGCATGAACGTCTTACAATGCTGTAATTTCCTTTCAGAGAATTTAATTTATATGCAAATGTTCGGCCTTGTCGCTCATTGGAAGGTTATGAAACCCTGTATAATGATGTTAACGTCGTGACTATTCGAGAGAACACAGAGGGTGAATATTCAGGAATTGAACACGAGATTGTTGATGGAGTTGTTCAAAGTATTAAGCTGATTACAGAAGATGCTTCGAGGCGTGTTGCTGAATTTGCCTTTCAGTACACAAAGGATCATAAAAGGTCGAAGCTTACCGCGGTGCACAAAGCCAACATCATGTAAGCTATTTCACGTCCAAATTCCGTAATAGTACTTTGGTATAATGTGGCTCTACTAACGAACCCAAATTTCTTCCAGGCGGATGTCTGATGGTCTTTTCTTGAGATGCTGTCGTGAAGTTGCAGAAAAATACCCAGATGTAAAATTTGAAGAAAAGTACTTAGACACTGTGTGCCTAAGCATGGTGCAAGATCCCTCACAATTTGATGTACTAGTCATGCCAAATTTATATGGTGATATTCTTTCTGATTTGTGTGCTGGCCTTGTAGGAGGCCTGGGACTTACACCCAGTGGAAATGTGGGGCTTAATGGTGCATTGTTTGAGTCGGTAGGTACTCAGATTTAATAAAATGCTGTTTGTATTTGATCATTATAACACGACTTTCCTCGCATTTGTGTTGCTTAACCTTTTCATTATTAAATTGTGTATCGATAATTCATAGTAGCATGATTGTAATATACCTGTCTGAAAAAGGCTAAGGTTATGGAACTGGCAGTGAGGCAACTTGTTCTTAGGCAGGGAGCCCTGCTTAGTACAGGTTTACTAATATTTTACACATTGGATAAATAAAAAACCATAACAGAAATGCTATATTTGATACAAAATGTTTGCAAATATAAGGAGAACATGTTCAAAGTAGTAAATATTGCTAGGAATTTCTAATTATCTACAGTAAAAAAATTGCAAATTTCATTCAATTCCATTGAATGCAGGGGAGAGGAAATTAGCTGGTAGGGGAAAAGTTGAATTTTTAATGGTAAAACATGAATTGCCAGATATCCATTACCATGGTTCAATGGTAAAAAATTTTTTGAGAACTATTTGTTACCGTAACGAAATAAGAACTTCAGTATAGCTTGAACCTTTATTAGTGATTGAGAATAACAAATCTTTCTCACTGTGTGAATAATGGTGGTACTTTCTAATAGTAAATCATTATGTGCATAGTTTATTAGAGCATTGAAGTAATTATATTCTAATTATTGTTCATTGTAATGTTGCATTCCCTTTCAGGTGCATGGCACTGCCCCAGATATTGCTGGTAAAGATCTGGCCAATCCAACTGCTCTCTTGCTCTCTGGAGTAATGATGCTGAGGTACATGAATCTAAATGATTATGCTGAAAGAATACAAACAGCTTGCTATGATGTAATCAAAGAAAAAACTTACCGAACTGGTGATTTGGGTGGCAAGGCTAAGTGTTCTGAATTTACAGATGAGATTTGCCGTAAGCTGTCATAAATAGACAGTTTTTTGATTGCCTGTGACAATGTCACTGTAGTGAGATTGTGTGAGGCTTGGTGGAGTTACCATTTAGGTGCCATTATGAAGTCTACTGAGCCTGTTGTAGTATCATGTGCATAGCATTTAAATTTTAATTCAATGTAAAGACAATAATTGTTATGCTGATGCCATTTTTTTGAAAATTGAGTGAATACACAATGCAATTTTTTTCTGCGATATTTTTTTTACTTTGCCTATGGCTAACGTTTATTGACCTTAACATAGGTAAACACTATGAACGCAAAGGAAACTTTTATTTATAATTTAATTTTTTTCTCATTTAATGAGGTGTCAGTATTGTCAGCCATTAGATATAGGCAGTATTATTTAAAAAATATGGATTGTTAATAACTTAACAAATTTAAATTATTGTAAAAATATATTATAAAATAAAAATGTTAACACTATATGAGGCAAATATGTACTAAACATATTTTAATGATTTTTATTTTATCCTTGACCAGTTGACTTGAAGATGATCAATTATATAAATTTTCTATATTAATTTCTAATAGCTATTGATTTTTTCCATCGATAAAACCGTAATAATAAACTTTTCACTATACAAGGAGCAATGAAATTAGCTCTTAACAAACCTAAATATCCGAATGGTCAATATCCTCTATAAAAATATCCACCAACTGAAATTGCCAAAATTATTCTATGAAAAACGTAAAGTGCTTATGAAAATATATTGTAATTGGGGATATTGTCATGGCAATTCATTCTCCATATCGTGGTTAAATATTAGCTTAAATATACAAATGCAAAGATATTTTGAAATGATAACTGGGGGGAGAAAAGGAAGAATTAAAAAATGTCAGAGACATGGTTATATTAGTTATATTGACTAACTCTCTGTCAAATGATGTAGTTATTAATTCAACAATAATACATTTTTAGAAAGTTGTGCAAATATTCCCATTATCAATCCAAATTTCTGTATTATGAACCACTGAAACATTTGTTTCCTTACACAATTTATTATCCTATTGTCAGTTCTTGAGATTATTACTGTTGATTACTGAAGAAATTCATTGCTCAAAACTCATGAAAACAAGGTGGTGTTGGCATAACATTGCTATAAAGTAATTTCATGGCAATGATTGAAGTAATATGTCAGTGCCTGAAAGCGGCAGTACTGAAATCGGCTGAAGAAATAATAACCAGCTGAAAGATTTATGAAAAAGAAACCATGGATCACAAGCAAAATACAGAACCTGATAGAAATATAATTATTTAAGAACTTGAGGAAGGCCGAGGGAGAAATATATAAGGCAAATTATAGGAGATGTTAGAAAGAAGAACTACTAAGGAGTTAGCAGTAGATTGGAAAGGATGGAGGGCTACAAGCTAACCAATCTTCAGATTGAAGTACCATTGAATGATGATGCATCACAAGTAAGGGTGGAAGATTGAGAATCTGGATGGGTAATGGTAGGCAAGAGGATGGATAATGTTAGGGAGTTTGACAGGGATTCCCATTGTCACCCTTGTTTATTCATAGGAAAGTTAAAAGAGGCAAGGGAAAGGAATGAATTAGAAATTGAGGGGGGTAGACAAAGATTGTAATTTAGATTAACAGATAGTTAACCACTAATAATAGAAACACCATTTGCCACATCAAGGTTGTAGTCCACCACGAAGGATGTCTAGTTAAAAACCTAAGATGGAACTTAAAAATATAAATGGAATTTATGGGAACTATAAGACTAACAAAGAGGGAAATGCAATGCATCCATTATTTCAAGACCAACCAGATAGTTAACAACATTAGTAGAGATGACTAATCAGTTAACATACAATGAAATTATGTGATATTTTAAGCCATAATACTCAAAAAGAGACTTTCCCAGCCTCTTACCAGAAGTACATTTAGTATATGGGAGCATATTTATATAATTTATAGATAATAAGTTAACTTCTACTCATAGAGTTCAACTTATTATTCCATACTAGGTATATATACTCGACTTTCTGCTCAGCCACAGAAATAATAAAATAAATATAATCATGGTTACATAAGCTACAATTGGTGACTGATAATATATTTGGAAACATAAATTATCAGATAATGGATCAATCAATATTCATTATTCCATGGTACTCTAATTAAAAACGTTTTTATGAAAGGTGTGATGGCTATACTACCAAAGAATTCAATATGCCAAACTATTTGAATGACTAGATTACTTTCACGAAATGCTGGAAAAAATATGTTCTATTAAGGTCAATGAAATTATTTCATTTTCCACAATCTACTTGTCCAAAGAGAATATGTTTTATGAACTTCATATTTAGTCTTATTTCCCCAAAATACTCCAACTACCATTTATACATAACAAAAATAATTTAAAGTAAGAAATAATGTGTTTCAGATATACAACTCTAAAGCATGCCTTGTGACTTGTGCTTATGTACCAGTTGCAATTATTTGCCAAAATAAAACACACAAGAAGCATGAAATCCAAATACATACATACTTGTACAAGGTATAAATTAAAGAAACTAAGCTGTGAGCTTATAAATGGTAATTATAACATACAGTACTTCTATAAATTGTTTTTACACAATTTAAAAATTTAGTGTTTATGTATAAATTAAAAAATAAGCACTCCAGAAATATACAGCAAATAGAATATTAAAATATCAACAGTTTTTAAAGTTAATTCTGCTCTCACATTATCTAATATATTTTTAAGCCAGTACGAGTCTCATGCTACCCTTCATTAGATTAGTGCCAATCGAGTATTTAATTACGCATTAAAAGTGCCTTGTAATCAAAAACTGTCCTTCAATCTTAAACTAAAATGTTAATAGCTCAAATCTTGCATTTCTCCTGGTGTTTACTAATTATGTTATGTAATAGGGGTTTGGGTATTTTCAGACGTTACTTTGTGGAAGCGATTCATAATGAAGATGAAAACACTTGGTTTTTCCACATTAAAATTTTTTTAATTATTATATGACCTAGGTTTCGACTTGCAACCTGAAGATGACGCAGGTCGAAACCTAGGTCGTATATAATACAAAATTTTCATGTGGAAATACCAAATTTTTTCATCTTCATCAGTAATAGGGGTTCTTATCTTCCATAACTTAGCTGTCCTAAAAGCAGTACCTGTCCTATATAAGCAATATTGTAAGTAGTACACGAGCATTCTTTTTGACACAACTGAAATTTCCATTTGGTAATCTTCTCCACACAAATACTGTTTCCTTGAAGTTGTATATACTGGAGCTATGCTATCAGATGATCCTGTGATCTGTATCCTGGCAAGGAAATTTTTTCTCCCAAAATTTTAAAAATTATTTTGAAACTTGAAGCAGAATTTCAATCATTATTTAAGGTGAAAGCATAGTGCATGCCTAATTTCTTTAAACAAAAATATACTTTTTCATTTTTGTGCTTGTCAGTGATTTAAAAGAATATCAGTTTCATATGTTTATCAAAATCAGTCACTGTAACTTTTTATCTTCTCCATCAATGGATAATTCCTATATGTGTCAAGAAACTGTTAATCAATCCTTATCTATCTTTTCATGCTGCAGAAACCACTTTATTTTTACATCTTTGTCATTTCTTCAAATTCAATTTGAATTACAGACTCATGAGCAACAATCTAACTGAAGCAGTAATGATTCCCCAAAATCACAAACATGAGAAGTCATTCAAATAATATTGTTGTTTCCTGGGTGTAATATCAGCTAAATTAATACCACTTATGACAAAGGTTCTTCTTTAAAGAATGTCTGTAGATGTGATGAAGGCATTTTTTTGGAGAATCATAGCACCAGTGATGAGCTTTTTTACACTTGTTATAATTTGTAGAACACTCATGAATTAAGAGGAAAAAGGTCACACGGATGTGATTCCTAACATCCTGAAGGAACCATTTAAGGTTTTATTCCTAGTGGGCTTCCTGAAAAATGGTTAACTTACATTGGTTGAACAACATTTTAATCACCTGACAAATTAAAAAAATTGAGTTTTGCCTTTGAGGATTCACATTATGCCTATGGATCTTGATCAAGTTGACCTCAAGTCCCTTTTACATTACATCTTTCCATTATCATGTACCCAGCTGTCTCGAAACTGAAAATATGAACATGAAATACAAGGCCAAACTACTTGATAGAATGACACATAATACCACCTGAATGCTGACAGATCTACCAACATAAGAAAAAAATATGTGCTGATAAAGTCAACATTTGTAGTATAGGGTGAGAGCTACTTTGACCACACATATTTTGGGGTATGTACTTGCAACGTAGAAGTGAAGATGTTAACACTTAAGTCAATTAATTTGAATTGACAGTTTTTTCTAATTGTGCACTTAGGCCATATGATATATTTAAGTGTTTTGACCTAGGACAGGTCTTCACATGTTAGCCCTCCATGGTACTGTCTTGTGCCAATCTTTTCATAAATCAATTCATGTGAGTTGACAGTTTTTGCTCAACTGTGCACTTAGGATATATTTTATACATGTGTTTTGACCTAGGGCAGGTCTTCACATGTTAACCCTCCATGTCTTGTGCTTATCTTTTCATTTTATCATAACTTCTCTTCCTACAAAATTACTCACCATCTAACACTGCTTATGCCCTCTTCCTTTTCATTTACCCAACTTCCACTAACAGGCAATCCCTTCTCAGCCAGTGTCCCAATCAATTTCTTTTAGTTTTCTTTTCTTCTACCCTTCTAAGCTGTTCGTTTATCAAATTTCCATAACCACTACTAAAATTACTCAAGTCTTTATTCTTCTATCCTCCTATCCATCCATTTCTCTGCTCCATAAAGAGCTATGTTCCCCATAGAACATTTTCCCAGCCTTTTCCTGAGTTCCATGTCTAATTAACTGCACAGTAATTTTTTCTTCTTATTGAATGCCTACTTCCTTTGCCAAATCAATTCTCACTTTTACCTTCTGGTTGCACCTCCTATCTTCCTTTAAAATGCAACCCAAGTGCTTAAAAGATGATATCTGTTCAAATTCTTCTCGACCAATTTTAGTCCACACATTAGTTAGCTTCTAGCTAATTATCTTGCTTTTGTCCTTTTTTATGTTTAACTTCATCCCATACTTTTCATATATGTACTTCACAAAACCTCTTTAGGCTCTCATTCTTTAATCTTCTATCAACACTGCCACATCAATGGTATATTCTCCTTCCTCCAATATTTATATCTTTTCTACCATTAAAACACCTTTTTATATTTTCTAGATAATATTAAATAGTACTGGGAACATCCTACTATCTTGTCACACCCCATTCCTTAGCTTGCTTTCCTCAGCCACCTAATGTCAAATTCTCTTTAACATTCTGCAATTTTTGTGTGACTTTTATATATTATGGTTAGTAATAATATATGAAAAACATATTTAAGAATTTAAAAAAATTAATTCTGTGTACAAAATGTATTTTATAACTTTGTTACCTACAAGTATGGTCGCTCATCAGTTGACACTCAGTACTTTTATTTGAACAAATGACCACACTTCAGTTTGAGTGCATTCTTGAATTATGATTTTTACTGCTGAGAAGCAACCAGTAATGAAAGCATTTTCATACATATGTTCAGCTTAAAATTGTTTTGGTTCCACATATTAAAAATTTAATTCTCTTTATTGATTTAAGTTGATATACTAAGTGATATAATAAATGATTGTAAAATTATACATGATATTTTTTAAAAAGTTGTTCCAATATAATTACTAAGATTGATATTGAGATTTTGTTGCATTTTAGCCAACCTCAAATAACATGTTTTTTAAACTAACTATAAATATCTATCTTGTGTATAGATAAACTTAATTTTTTTCATCTAAATTTTGTATTCTAGTAGTAGTAGTATTTTTGTTTATAGGGTGCTTCGACGAATATGGTCATTTTGAACCTCTTCAATTTATAAAAAAAAACCATCTGGACAAACACAACACCCATGCCCGGGACAGGACTTGAACCCGTGACCTTTGGGTTAGCTGGCGAGCACTCTACCCACCTGGCTAACCTGGTCAGCTTTTTTATTCTAAGCTCAACCTATACACGAGTATAAATATATCAGATAAAAAATCTAACTCTCTCCAGTCATCATTAAACACTATTTCTATACTCAAATTTATTAATTATTTAACAGTACACTGACAGTGGAGTAATACGGCATAATATCTAAGTATACTAGTTTGTTGATGGCCATTTAATGTCATGAGTTAAAAAACTATGTATTTAACACAAAATGATATAACATTAAATGGTCTACCATACTTACGCATAGGAATCTATTCCTGTACTGATAGTGTAAAAGCTAATTACAGTAAGATAATAATTCAGGACATTTTCCTTATTATAAATTTTTCAATTTATTTTGGTTAAAGCACAAAGGCATCAACATTATATGTATGTACACAATATTTCGATGTTTTCAGTACCCATGAAAGAATATAACTCACTTTAGTCACAAGTGAACCCTGCCACAATGATGCAATTAACATATGCATAAGAGGCAGAGAGCTATACAATTTGGCCAGTTACTGGTATAATAAATATCATTCAATCCTCTTACAAATGCGTAACATTCAGTTGGCACCAATAATACACTGATATCAATAATATGGTCTCCTGGGGTTATTCTGGAATGAAAGATGAGCAAAATGATAGAAATGGGTTATTTTGATGAGATGTTGACAAATTAAACCAAATAATAGTACCATGAGAATTCTACAATTCTTAAAACCTATATTCTCTGCAAAAAGACAATTTATTTCTACACTAAAAATTAATAATAGTAATATAACCATTTGATACTTAACCAATAATTAGTTATTACTTATTGAAAATTATCTATCTTATTATCAGTTATTATTATAAAAGTAAGCTTTATGGAGTAAGCATCAATTGATGAAATACAAATCCTACAAGTTTACACTATGACTTTCTGAGTTCAATATAAAGGTAAGCCCTTAAAATTTAGGACTATAATTATAAAAAAATATATCCTTGAAATAGTTTTCTTTTGGCAGAAATTTAAATAAATAAGTTTTGAGTTATAGTAAACTTAGACATGGTCATATGAGCTTGGACTCCAATTTTGGGCACCCAAAACTGGCTAGAACTGTAAGTATTAGAGAAAAAAACATGATATGGTTCTCTAAGATCATTGACTGAAGGTGTCTGAGTTAGATGGGCAACTTAACTGAGTGAGCGCATTTCATTTCACATAATGAATTAAGCATGAAAAAAGTTGGATACTCAATTTGCTTACTCTTGATCAAAAACAAGTAAAATGAACATTTATCAAGAGCACTCAAATATTTTTAAGAGGAATGCCACTAGTTTTGTCTATGCATTTTAATGCAGATAAGACATGGGTTCATTAATATATGTATTCATTTATAAGACACCAAACAACAGTCTAAACAGTAAAAACACCAGAACTCTCCCTAAAAACCTAAAAGATCAGCTGGCAAAGTTGTGAAATCAATTTGTTGGGAAGCAAAAGGATTCCTTTTGATCAATTATATTCTATAAAGTAAAACTATAAATAACAATATACTATTCAAGATTGCTAGATCAATTGGATGAGAAATTTTGTGAAAAAAAAGATATGTACCCAGTCTGAAAAAGAAGAAAATCTTTTCCATCAAGACAATGTCCTCATATAATTGCAATAGTAGAAAACAATGAAATGAAATATAATTTATACCCACCCTCATAATTGCAATATTTCTTCCTCCTCTAACTTTAACCTGTTCCCAAAATTGAAAATAGGTGGAAAGAATTTTCCACAGAGGAGGTTAGTATTACGATAGATAAATATTTTTGAAACCTCAAGAAAAACATTTGGGAGAGCATAGTGACCTTGGAGCATCGTCAATAGAATTGCATTAATTTTTCAGGAGATTATGTCAAAAAATAAAAAAGATTAAAAAAAACAAAAATGGTTTTTTATCTTCATTTTGTAATTTTTAAATTGTGATTATACAAGTCAAGGTTTCCAGGACAGCAAACATGTTTTAAAAAAGTACTTTAAAGTAGCAAATCATCTCCCCAATTCCCTGAAAGCAACATTTTACACACCTTTTACCCTAGCTTAACTACTTTGCAATGCCAAAGATACAGGAAAAATTCTCATAACCCAGTGTCTACAAATTAACTTGCAACGATTGTAATGCAATCTTTATTTGGCAGATCAGTAGAAACATAGGAACAAGCAGCCGTGAACATCTCAGATTTAAAAAAAATTGTAACCCCACCTCCTTATTCACCAAACACCTATTTGACCTCAACCACAAAAGTGACTTCAACCTAGAGATCCTACATAGAGCTGCAAAAGGTCTCGAATTGGATGCTCTTGAACAAATTGAGATCACAAGTGCTTCTTCAAATTCATGTGTAATTTTGTGGAATGAAAGAATTTTTTCAAACCTGTCCCCACTACTGCCCTTGAAACTAAATTGAAAGACCCCACCCTCTTCTTCATCCTTCCTGCCTCCTTTTTCTAACTGCCTCCACACTGTCCCCGGCAAAATAACACTCAACCCCCTCCCCTTCCCACCCATCCCCTGAGTTTCTCTCCACAAAAATCTTTTAGGGGCCTTCCCTCATCACATTCCCCTTTCTTCTTACCCCCTCTCCACCCTCCCAAACTTTCTTACACACTGATTTTTTTTAATTCACCAATTCTACCTTGAACCCCAACCTACCCCACCCGTTATGCTTTGTCTGTATATATGTTGTCAAAACTCCACACCCTCATAATGTACCTGATGATGCCGTAGAATGGTGAAACGCATTGTACGATCAAATAAAAACTGTGGAAAAGTACGATACATCTGTTATTCCAACCATAACTGCCATGAAGTGAAGCCTGATATCGTCAATTTTATTATACATTTGATTTGGTACATTGGATAAGTGGGCTACTGAAGAACTGAAGCTAGAGAACTTGGTTAGGAGGCGAATGCTGAAGATTAAATGGAGAGGTAAAGTAAGCAATGAGAGGGTGTTTGGAAAAACAAAAGAGGTGGAGACAATATTGAGAACTTTATGGCGAAGAAGAAATAGTGATAATATTGAGCCATAATGGATCAGTAACGAATTTGGTTACACTGAAAGAAAGAGGAAGTCTTGGTCTCTTGAAAGACCAAGAGACAACTACAATGGAGAATAAAGAAAGCCGTTAAAAAGAACTCGTAATTTGTAAGGGAATTAACAATGATTGGGAGCCAGTATATAACCAGTTTTCAGAATGGAGTTTTGATGCTGGCAGTTCCTTATTTCCTCCACTGTTTTATAACTTGAAAATAAAAGTTTTAAAAGTGTCATGACATACCAAATTCAAGGTTTATCACATGAATTTTAACAAAACTCAAAGTTTGCTACTTTCTGGCATCAATTATAAATTTAATATATGAAGATAAAGTCTGCAGAGGTCTACCAAATGCTTTGAAACTACTTTGTTATCAAAAATAATTTCTCAAAACATGACCAAAAATAATCATACTTTATGAATAATAAGTAATTAAAAAAATTAAATTATTTTATTTTCTCAATAATATTTTTAGTGTAAAAATGCTGTTGATCCTCACATGTTCCTTATGGAAGTCAAATTAGGTAACTATTTAACTGGATATATTTTGCAGGGGTACTCAGGATAATTTTTTTCCTCATACACCATATTATGAGCTAAGAAATAACCTTGGCTATTCTCAGCTTAAGTGGTTTGTTTAAAAACTCATGGCATATATAGAGAAAATAGAGGATATTTTACAACTGTCCAGAGAGGATCTTAGAAATAACATGATTATAGAGAATTAATGTGGGTTATAAAGGGTTACAGTGATTAAAAATTTTTCACATAAAATTCTGATACATGTGTCATACTTTATCAATTTATACCTCCTGATTTGATGTGGCTATATTTAATTTTATTATTCAAATTCTAATTTCCTATTATGCTGATCATATGATTCTTTTTCTGCGTATTCCCTGTTTATATTTCCATCATTTTTATGAGTTTTTTCGCCATCTCATTTGGAATTCTAATCAATTTTAGGTTCATTTTTAATTTTCGTTCTTAATATGTACATCATTAAGATGTTTCATCCCTTCTTTACTATTCCTCTTATTCCTCATTAAAATTATCATTATCTCTACATATTTTGATCAAGTAATTTGCAAGCTACTATAAATTTATCATACTTTCTTCCTTTAATCCTTTTGCACCGGAGCCCTAAGCTGGTAAGCAGCCTCTGCATAAGAGTGTGCGACAAAATAAAGGAAAAATGACAAAAAAAAAGTTGTCCGTACTGAGGGGGATGATAATGAACACCAGATAAATTGGTTGTTTGGCGCAAAAGGGCTAACAAATGTATTTTATGACTTTATTGTAAATAATCTTCCCTTCTTTTATTTTTTTCTTCTCTTTCTTGCTAATATTTGTTTCTCTTTTAAAGTAACAGCTATAAAACATTCTTTCCCAAAGTATTCATCAATGGGTATTTGTCGATGCCTTTTTTCATAAAGAATTTTTTTTATTGTAACAAAACTTTTACAACACATCCAAAGAATTATATAAACTTGTCAGGACCCAGGTTTTGAAGTAAAAAATGTCATCATCAGTTGGTGATGATCAGGTATGTGGCAGCATCAGGTGATTTGATGTAAACAACAATTACCACCTCTCCTAGATGTACTATGATCCTTCCTAGATAACCTCCAAAACTCCCTCTCCTGAACTCCCGCTGGGATAACCCTTATATCCCTAAACTAAAACACTTGAAACCCAAATTCACACTCTTCGAAACCCCTACTTAATTCCTAGACAATCCTTAACTTTAACTTAACCTGAACTTGATTTAACATAATATCAACCTTAACTTAACCTCTCTAAATCCCTAACCTACTAACCCAAACCCCCATATCTCCTAAAATGAAACGGGGTGTTTGGAGTGTAAAAAAATGTATGTTAATAAATTTATATAAATGTATATTATATTGTTTAATTGTGTAAATTAACAAATGTACGAAAAAACCCTGGCATTTTTTGCATATACCAGGTGATAGGGGCTGACACTAAAAGGGTTAAAACCCCTTACACACTAACCCTCTCAGAACATTACCTGATAATGACCAAAGATTTGGGTGCAGGATTAAACACAGTGGCTGACAACCACTGAGAGAATAATGGTATGGTATGGACATCAAACCTGATGATGATGTTATTTATGTCGAAATCTTGACCTTGCAAGTTTATATAATTCTGTGGACGTGTTGTAAAAGTTTTGTTACAATAAATACGATTTTGTTCCACAAAGTAAAACCTGAGAGAGTCTCATTTATAAAGAAATTATTTTCCACCTTCGAAAAAACACATGGGTTCTCTAATTTTGGAGAGAAGGCTCTCTCATGAGGTATGTTTGATAAAAGTGATCTTCTGGAGTGTTCATTGTGCTTTGTCAGGTTGAAAGATGACAGTTTCACGAGCATGATTCCTATCTGAAGAATCTGACTGGAATTCTGGAGAAAACCATTGTCTTCTGACTTGACCCAACCCAGTCAACATCCCAAAGGATCACTTTCTTCATTCTCTGATATTTATTACTTTATGATTCAAATAATCTTAACAAAATATGCTATTGGATTAGGGATAAGATCTTTTACAATATTTACACTTAAATCATCAACTTGGATGATTGGTATGCACTGATTTCATTACTACTCATTCTTATTCTGCAGTTATCCAACATTATTCATACATTACATTTTAATTTCTTTTTATTTCCTCAGGAGTCCAATTACACATAGAAATTCTTCGATAAACCTTTCCTTATAGTGAAAATCTGTTGTTTAAAACATTTCTTTTTTAAAAGTCAGTTTGCCATTAACTATCTATTAGCATAGGAACTAATTCTTTTTTTCCATTATAAACTACTGTAGAACATCACCTAGACTTCAAGGTATTATGTAACAGTTTCAGTATTATTTTGTTTCTGTAGAATCAGTTATTTGAACATTGTAATATTTGATATTATTTTTACATTACATTTAATTTTTATTGGAAATTACAGTATTTTATGTTGTAATATTTCTATATTTTTCTCTTCGTCTATCCACCTTTTCTCTACAATGGGGTGCCATTTGAGTTTTAATTTGTCAATCATGGAAAATAATTGGTACAAAGGTTTTCACGCCATCGTTCAAGTGCTCTCGGCTTTATCGGGGTCTGCGTTTGTAGACTTGTGATGACAAGTCAACAAATGCAGATGCAGCACCTGATAAAGCTGAGAGCACATGGAAAATAATTATTTTATTACTTCATATAAATTCCATATTCAATTCATCCATCATATTTTTCTATTGTAGGATATGGAAATAAAAAATATATAAACTCCAAACCTTTGTATATTTCTGCATATTAGAGATAGTGCAACCAGTTTAGACAATGTTTGTCATTATCTGGTGCAACAAGATGGTGATGATTACCTTCAAAACTCTCTTTTATTTTGAGGAAGTATACAATATATTGAAGTTTATATTGTTTTATTATGGAAGCCCACCAAGCTCCAAATTCCACCTTGGTTGATTGTTGGATGCTAAAATATTCTAGTTCTATATCTTCCTATAATATTTCTCATTACCATAGTGAAGCATGCTCTTTAAATTAAAGTTTTACTGTTTTTTTAAAACTTTTATGGACTAATAAAACACAGATTAAAGTGTGGAATAGTATTGATCGAGAAAATACACGACATCTGAAAATAAATTATTTCCTAGGCTAGACAAAAAGTCATGTGATAAAAAAAATAACTTGATATTTATAGAATTATTTGGAGTAATATTCTATGCAATAAACACATTTATTTTATAAATATGCTTATACTACATAGAGATAATGAAAAATTACCATTGCAAGTAATTACTTATAGTAATATATATGTAAATAAACTGTTTTTGGCTGTACTTTGTGGAACTCCATATTTAAAGGATGAAAATTCCATGCACTGCTTTTTCCACATTTTATGTGGTAAAGGCAGCATTTTTTCCTTCCTGTAATTAATATTGATTTTTTACCAATTTGTGAGTAATAAGGGCATGATCATGAAAATATGGCATTTCTATTGCAAAATATGCAGCACCATCAAATCATTCTGTTTTCTCTTCCAATGCACTGAAGATTTTGCCGAGAAAATATTTCTTGTGCTTATGAGATATTTTTCTTTGATCTGTATGAGTATAGTGGTAAGTACTCTCAAAGAAATTTTCCTTTGTTGCATATGAACAGTTGAACAAAGTTTTGATGAATCACACTCCTTATAAGAATAATCATTTTAAAATGGATCACGTTGAAAATGAAAAATCATTGACTGTAAAATTTTGATTTATATATGGTCTGAATCATTCTTTCACCAGTGGCAGAATTAATAATTCCTTGTTATGAATGGAAGCAAATTGCAGGTATCTAAGGTTGGTACCTGCAACCTGTGTAAATGTGTTCACTGAAGCAAGAGTTTATCTAATAGTTAGCTCTGACCTTTTTAATTTTTTTAAGGAATTATCTATTCTTATTTACTCTTATCTGCTAATAGAATTTTCGTTCTATTAGCAGATAAGAGTAAATAAGAATAAATTGTAACTTCAGTATTTACCTATAATTCCTAGAAATTAACATTCTCTCATAATTTTTGTTCAAGGTTTCACCAACAGCCGTTAATACTAGACCTCCTCCAGGCTTGGTGCATCAATCTCACAGCGCCATGCAGTTTGGCCCAGTTTTATTTCATCCCCAGACTACACTGCAGAGTGGTTACAACAGTTACAATCCACCTCCTCCAACAAACTACTATTTACCGTCAACTTATAATCCTTACTACTCCATCTTACAACCAACTGGATATTACAATTTTTATTGATATTACAGGCAGTTAATCTATTTTTAAATATTATTTATTAGAATAAATTAACACTTCTAATTTATTTTTTAAAATTTGAGACTCTCAACATTAGTTGATATTTACTCTAATGGATCAAATAAAGTCTGTCAATAAACATAACTATGCATTTAATTTCCCTTTCCTTCAAGGTTAATGAATTTTAATTATTGATGCCTACCTTATTTTTTTCAAGGTTTTTACAACGGAAAATATTTTTTTAAAGCCAATCCAGGTGAAAATACGAATCATAGATTGCGGTTTGAGATTAATTCATTAAATGTGAAATAGGGATTAAATTTCCCATACACAGTGAAACTTGTCTTAAGCGGAACATGTACTAAGCAGAAACCTGCCTTATATGGAAAAAAATTGTCATGGTCCCCAACAGGCTCCGCTAATGGATAAATTTCACTGTAATTAAATTTTAATGTTAGTATAATTTAAAAAATATGTATTTCTTTATTTATCAGAAATTGCACTTCTTTAATTGTTTCCTATATTTAGCATTGCGCCACCACCCCTTTTCATACGGCCGTGTAATAATGGCGTAAACCCCTCGCACTAACGGCCTACCCTGCGTTAGGCGGAAACCTGTCCTAACCGGAAAAATGTCGTGCCCCCACAGGCTCCGATTAATACAAGTTTCACTGTAATATTTCTTTCGAGACTCCATACAAAATTTTATCTTTCATGGAGGAAATTTAAAATCAAACTATCAGAGAAACTTTAGAAAGTTTATTAATAGATACACACAGTTCATCACGATTTTTACGTTTATCACAAAATTCCCTTCTTGGTCGAACCACACACAAAAATTTTATCTGAAACATCATCGTCACTCCAGGTAATTCGCAAGGACTTTACAATTTTCGCGATAGGCCAAAGAAATTTTGAAATACAGGCGATGAAAAATGCCTAAAATAGGGATTAATCCATGTATACACTTTGTCTCAATTCTCTCCGTTCCGTATAGGTTTGAATTTGAATTTAATCAATTAATGTATATAGCTGTTTGAACCGAAAACTCATAAAACGGAACTCGAATCCTATTCAATCTTTTCTTCAACGTTGAGTTGTCAGGGATTTGGGGCGACTGACGACTCCCAAGTTCAGAATAAAACGGTCACTTGTATGGAGGCTCCTTTGGACGCTGAGGTGAAGTGAGCGATCAGACCCGGAGTGACGTATAGGCAATCGCCGCGGGCGATGATGTTGTGCACCTCCTGTGTCTCGCGCAGTGGCACCACTGGCCCGATGTAGGACGCGGATCGCACCAAATACGGCAGGAGATCGACGCTTTCCTCCGGGTCGTATTCGGCCACGCTAACGCCTTCGCTAACGACATCGCTGGTATCCTCCGAAATCCACGAGGACTAGCGGGAACGAAAACATCAGCATTATTGTTGAGGTTTAAGTTTTCCAATAACAATACCGAGCTGGCATATATTCAACTTTAAAATTAGGCTATCGCAGGAAATCGGGTCTCACAGTTTCACCGACGTCATTTGCTAATAGAGCCTATTCTACAATGGACGTAAGCCGTACGACGCAAGCCGTAAGCTAGCCGTTAGGACCTGGCCGTAAGAAAGATGGGCAAGTCTCATCTTTACGGCTTACGTCGAACGGCAAACGAAACTTTCAGCCAATCAGAGCGCACCATTACTACCACCGGTGTCAGTTGCGAACCAGTGCTTTTCTGGAAGCTTTTTTGGAGCAGCAAAAGGCAGTTTAACGTTCATCTGTATAATTTAAAATTTCGGAAATTTATATTAGCACTTAACAGTTTAGCCTTAAAGGTCGATGAGGATATGGAAGACCATTATATATATATATATATATATATATTATTTGGGATAGGAATTGGGAAAAACAGGATAGGAAAACATATAAAGACGAACACAAGGGAATAGTATATTTCACGGAAAAAATATGCCACGACCGGGACTCGAACCCGGGACCTCCCGA
>WURS02243612.1:0-19564 GCA_011762765.2 Rhinocypha anisoptera | reverse complement strand
GTCACTCGGTCTCGAACCCGGGTCCCCCGGTCAGTAGCCAAGCACTCTACCCACTGGGCTACCACGACCTCTAATATATATATATATATATATATATATATAACACAAAAAACATAGGCACAAAAATATAAAGAAACTCACTAAATTTTTTGAATTTTCGGTGGCTGCTGAACCACCTCCATCAGACAAGAGATTAAACGAAACTTCGAGCTTAGACAGTTTGGTCTTTCGTTTCGCCTTTTTACCAAAAGAAGTATCCGAGAATCTTTACAGGGAGGGGGAAGGAGGATCAAATTAAGGTCGTAGTTCAAGTCACCTTCGACGTAATAATCCCCGGGAGTAACGGCAGTGATTCCACCCACCTGGGATGGGAATTAATTGCGCGCGGGAGGGAGACGCGCCGTTAAGCCCGCGACCTGCCTCCCCGCTGCCGAGTCTACTTTTCGTTAAAATTTAACCAAGCAATTCCGGCCAACCTAGCCGCTAATTTCTTCCCTCCACCCACCCCACCCCAACCCAGGAAATTAAAACGGATTGAATCCTTGCGTGGGAACGCAGATGTTCCATTCTGAGGAGGTGAATTCTCATACGGCCGTGCATGATTAATGAAACGGCTTAACGGTGAAGCTTTCCCGTACGAGGTCTGTTCAAAAAATACGTGGACCGACGTCATAAAACAAAATGCACCTTATTTAGAAGTAACATGTCTGGGTTTCCTTCAAAGTACTCTCCTCCCTCAACCCACACACACTCATCCCAATCGTGTTTTCACCCGCTGAAACCGACCTGGCACGCTTCTTCTGTGATGCCCTTCACCCTTTTCACCGCATTTGTCTTAATCTCGGGAATCGTGTCAAATCTTCTTCCAATCAAGGGTCTTTTGAGTTTAAGGACCATGAAAAAGTCACAAGGAGCAAGGACAGTAAAATTCATCACCTGTTGTGATCCTTGATGAGAAGGTTTCATCTTCTTCTTAACGATCAAGCACTTCCTGACAAACCTGGACGCGATTGGCTTTTTGGCAGTCCGTCATCAGGCGTGGCACAGATTTCGCAGCAACATGGTGCATCTTCAATTTTTTGTCAAAATCTCGTAACAAGATCCAACTCATATCCCACATGGTTGAACAAGCTCCCTAATGGTCAGAAGTCGATTTGGCTGCATGCTGGGTGCCGATTTTGTAGACGTTTGGGTCGTCAGTTGACGTGGAAGGACGTCCAGGACTCTCATCGTCTTCAATCGACTGTCGACCGCCCTTAAAACGTTCATGCCACTTGAAACATTCTGTATGCTTCATAGAAACATCACCCTAAGTCATGTTGAGCATGGATAATCTTTCAGTCGCAGATTTTCCAAGTTTAACACAAATTTTCACAGCAAGTCTTTGTTCCTTCAGGCCATTCATTCTTTCTGAAATCCGAAAAATGAAAAAATCGCACTTCACTAAAAACCGCATTATTAATCAACAAATGAAGATATCTGCAATCAGGAAACGGCATCAGCTGATCAGTGCAAATTTAGCGACACCAAGTGCATTTCCCTGGAACCAACTAGAGCCCTGCAATTCAAACAGTCCACGTATTTTTTGAACAGCCCTCGTACCCGGTAATAAACACTGGCACTAAAAGGGTTTAGAGTTAGGTTCAGTTGTCAGTTGTTGAATTAAATAGAGTGGAGTGAGTGACATGGAATAAGTTGGTTTCATCCTTTTCCTGTCTTCCATTGCATCCTTCTATCATTTCATTTTTTCAGGTCCTGGAGAAGGAGAAGAAAAAGAGGAAGCGAAATGATGGGGATGAATCTCAGGATTCACAATCTGAGGGGTTAACTGGTGACACAGCTGGTGAGAGTGATGGAGGTGAGGGTGGCGCAAGTGGCAGGCCAAAACGTAAGAAGACCAAGAGAACCAGGGCAGGCGGAAAGAGGGTATGGGAAAGATTTTATGTAAACCATTGTTATTTTAGTCTTTTGAGGCTCATCAACATTTTGTTATCAACACATGGTTTTAAATCACTACAGTTTAAATCAACAGATTCAGGAATTTCCCAATTACAAATCAATTCATGTTTCATTAAGAAGTTCCAACATGCACTTTATGTGATGCCATATGAAGATGAAAATAAACTAAACAAAATTTCAAAACTTCTTTAGATAACAGCACAAAATGTCAGCAGTTAATTGTGGGCACTTATCTGAGTTTGGAACTATAAGTGATAAGAAACTAGCAGCATAAAAAGATTCTTCATTTCATATTGATTGATTTACATGACTTTATTGAAGTAATTTACTGACAAGGTTGACTTGTAAATCATACAGCTAGTAAAAAGACATTATTTGGGACTCCAACTACATACCTATATTTGAGCCTCAGTTCACTTCTATTTGTCACAATTGTCCTCACACATAAAAATTTGTTAGTACATACTACACATTCAAATCTTTGCCCAATTAATATAAGCATGGCATAAGTACCAAAACTGTTTTGGAAATAAATTGTAAGTGTGGTAGTTGTCATTTGTTTATTGAATCATGGAATTCTTCAAAATTATTGAGGAAACAAAACATTTAAAAAAGTCCTTCTTTGCATGATATGGCATTAATATTTGACAATGCATTTTGGTGTGGTGATTATGCCTACTAGTCTCTGCTCTTTAATTTACAGGAGAGTGGAGATCCCTTTGATTTTGACTCAGCCGATGAGATGATAGATTTGGAGCAGGCAGTACGAGCTGGGCAGCAAGCCACACCATCCCCAGCCAGGGGTGCAAGTACAACTTCAAGAAGAGGAAAAGCGGCTGAAATGGAAACGTCACCCTCTGGAAAAACCACCACTGTCGGATCAGAACCTATCACTGATGATCAGTAAGTATTATGCCCTATCTTGTCAAATTCCCACATTTTACTGGACTGGTTGAATTGTAGTAGCCTGAATCCAATACCATGCAGGAATCTTTTTTTTTTGTGGCATTCTCATCTTCAATTGGGTGTTATACAGAAAATTTTGCATGTTGACACTGTCTTTACTTGATGGTTTAGTCATAAAGGTCATTGAAAGATGTTAATTTTTTACTTTTCTAAAGGGGTTCAAATATAATATGATTGTGAAAAGAAGTGCTTTGTGATTGTTTAGGAACTTGAAACCTTATTAATGCGAGTATCTACTCGTGAATCTCTCTACATAACAAAAATCATGTTAAATGTTAGAAAAAAGGAGAAAATTTGATGGGAGTCCACATCTCAGTTATTTTTGCAAATGCTGTATTTTTTCCAGACAATGATTAAATGGTTTTTATTCTTATAAAAATCATTGAAACCACAAAGTAAAATGTGAACTTTTCTCTTTGATTTATATGTATGTCTCCAAAACTGAGAAAACTTCTCATTGTTCCAGTGCTGTTTATTTTGTGATATTTTATTCATTTGACTTTAGACAAACGTTACCCAGCTCAGAGTTTTCTGATCAATGCAAGATTTTCCATTATCTATAGATCTATTGAAAGTGACTTGAAATTAAACAGTATAAGCATGAGAAAAAAATAAAACGTGTAATCTGGCACAACACTCATTTTCATTCCATGCCTCCTTTATTTTGCTTGCCTCCATAATGCTGCCGACTATCATTATTAATGGGATAGGTGTTATTTGAGATCAACTGGAAATTATAACTAACATTTTCACTTCATTCTGTCATTGATACTTTTACATTATTAACTAGAGAGATCCGTAGGTAGCACTTGACTTTTAGAGGTAAGATAATAAAACCAAGGTGGAGTTGCAGGTGCTTATTCAGAAGGAACCCAGTTTTTGAACCCTCATCAACGCTGGAGTTGTGGCATTAAGTCTGCATTCTGTGTTATGAGACTTCAATCTTTGAAGTATAAAATTTTAATCCCCTTTTCAAGATAAAAAGTCTATATTTGGATTTAATTTTGGTTAAAAATCCTAAATACATATAAATGGACCTTTCAACAATGATTCAGCTAATAATCATTGCTAGTGTTATTTAGAAGGATTCCTAATAAATCCTTTCTTTGCAAGGATATCTGTAATTATTTAAAATAGTTTACTGGTTTCTTTAGTTTTTAACTTGAGAAAATTGATACTATGATCTTGTCATTAACAATAACTTTTTAGATTTAAGAAATTATTCCTCTTTCAACTACGAGGTATTAATGTCTGTGTTACTTAATAGTAAGATTTTATTGAGTGAAAAAAATTTATTTCAGGCTCAGTGCTTTCAGAAAAAAGCTCTTCCACCTATTCAAGGATGAGAGGTGTCAGTCACTGCCCATAGCACGCGTCCATACCATGGCTGCTGATGAGCTCAGCTTAACAGCAGGGAAAGTTTCAACAGCTATAGCACAAATGACTGAACAAAACCAAGTTATGCTGGCAGATAATGTACTCTTCCTCATATAATGTATAAATATGCAACATTCCATAAGTGACTGTAAATTTCAACTTAAAAATTTTCTGAACAATATTAAACAATTTGTGCCTTGTTAAAAATTCAGAATCAAGTGTTCCATGTCTTCCAATCAACGCCTCACCAGAATTTTCGATTGGCTGTGAGATAATGTGATTAATTATTTTACAGTGTTTCCATTACTTTAGATTTTAAAATTCAGATTTCATGTGTAGTCTTGATTTCAAGGAAGGGAACATCAAAAACTTTATTTTATATATTAAGAACAATCCAATCATTTTGCATTTATATACCAGAAAACTTGTCTTCTTCCTAGTTTTTATCATTTTTATAATATTTAAGAATTCATTACATTATATACACAACTCTGCTTTATTAAAAAAAAACTAGCCAAAGGCTACTTTTGTATTATTATTATCATCTTGATAGACAATAAAATATGGTGTCCAATTTATACCATCAGTTATTTTTATTCTTCTGGTGAATGTGATTCATTTCGTAGATGCTTTGCAAGTGTTTAAATCAGTTTCTTTTTTAAAGGTTGGTTTTCTTGACTGGGAAGGACCTTAACACCCAATATGGTGCATCATTTAGCAGTTAATATGTGTTGGATATATTTAATAGTTACTTTAGTAATTCTTACAGCTCTTATTTTTGTAAATGACTAATTAATTCCACACACTATAATGATGCTAAAAGATTTGTGGAAAGAGGCCTTTTTTCACCCATAGTCTTACTTGGCACCTCATGAATGTTGAAAAGTGGTCTGCATGAGTGTCTAGCTCCTTTGCTTTTTCTCCCATAGATCAGGAAAATGTGACTCTCTCTTAGAACGCTCAGAGGGTCAGTTATGCCTTAGGATTTAAGCAGTTACTTTGGTCTCCAATTTTCTTTTATGCATCAGTTCTGCAGATTATTTCATTAAACCCTTACCAACAAATGTTAATATGGAATTTAGAGCTGGGGTTAAAATGTGTGTTAGCTAAAGAACTTGGATCTGAAAAAAAGGAAAAGCATCCTGAAAGTTCCATCAAGTCACGTTTTTTGTGCTTAGCACACAGCAATTCAAGAGTAGGAAAAGTAAAACCTCATGGTTACATTGACTTGTTGACAAGTTGAATGGCCTTTACTCCAAATTTATTATTTCTTATTGAAAATGTATTTATAACATCCTTTAAGAGACTGAATATAAGACCCCCCTTTTTCTGAGTCTAAATTTGGAAAAAAAATCTTAGTTTTATTTTATGCTAAATAAGGTTTTACAAAAATGATTATAATAAATGTTTAATTACTTTATGAGCCGATTACAGCAGAAACCTGAATACACACAACACAGGGACCTGAATTCAGTTTTTTATAATGAACCTGAATTGTTTTTTTTAAAATCAAATTATGTAAAAACGAGATAATGGCTAATTTTGATAAATGTCTTAAGAAATAATGATGTACCATAATAAAATACTGTACTCTTGGCCATTATATCTACTATCACTACAAAGTGATGCATAGATTTAAATTATTTATATTTTATTTATGCATATATTCAGTAATTGCAAATAAAACTTTTAATTGCCACAAGCTCGGTCTGAATCGGTGAAGTATTATCAGTACTTTGTAATTGACCTGACAAAACCCTATGCCCGAGGTCACTTTCTGTCTCATCATGATGTTCCTCTCGCAGAAAAATATTTTTTATGCATGCTGAAAAACTCACGGCAAAATCCGTGCATGTAGCTTGATTGAATAGAAATATCGTAATATTGTACAATGCATTTTTTCGCCTGTCTGTTGAGAAATTTGTAAATTTTTCTGTTTTGATGAAGAAGATCCGTTGCTTTCTTATAAGTTTGTATTTTAAGTTCATGTTTAGCATGCGAAACCATTTAGTGTCATTATTACACTCAAAATTGTAATTTATTTTTTCATAATTAGACTATCCCCAGAACCTTAATTTTGGTTGTTTCTTCGGTTAATTTCCTTTAAATTTTAACTAACCTCAACTGCATATCAAATTCCACTGAACAACGTGTGCCGTGTCACCTGTGCGAGCTTTTGCCATGCCGGGAGATCCAAAAGACAATTTGTCACTCAGAACAGCTGTTGAGGTTCCTACCTTCAGCTATCGTTCCTATGCTTCCTATCTCAAGGTTATAGCCTTCTTCATAACTGATAGTTATGGTGTAGCATTTGTCTTAAACAAGTACATACCTTTAACCCATGATTGAATAACGCGATGAGATACGTTCAAGCTAAAAAAATTATGTAAACTACTGAGTATTCAGTCAGTAATTTGCTGCCATTGAATTATGGAATAGTGTAGGAAATTACTTTAAATTTAATCAATACTGGCAGAAAAAAGATTCTTCTGGGTTTTGCTTAAGTTTCATTAAGCTCTGTTATTTTGTTTCACAAAACTAATTAAAACTGTTGGGAACCAAAACAGCCTTACGTAAAATGTCAAATTTATGTAATTTCAAATAGTAACACCATAAGAATAATTAAAAGATCGGCTGGGACCATATTGTCTCATGTGTAAAATTGAATTTTTCATAAAATCGTGATTCTACTCGAATATAAGACGAACCCACATTTTTCTGAGGCTAAATTTGGAAAAAACCCTCGTCTTATATTCGGGTAAATAAGGTAGTTTTACTATTTTTTTGGATACAAGATTTTCATGAACCCACAATTATTTAATACCATCATAAATAATTCAACTTTTATTATTGGCAATCAAAATAACATGTAACTTTCAAAACAAAATACATCTTCAACAAATTAGCAAAATACATCTTAAATTTACATACAAACATTATAGTAATTCAACAATTGTTTCAAGTTAATGAGATTAAACTAAAATGAACTTTCACAAGACAGTAGCAATCATATTCTCTTCAACACATGTAAGGTAAAATAACAATATTGTATCAACACAAAAATGTTTTTTGGAACACATTTTAAACAGCACTAATGCTTGAAATACTTGATTTGAAAGCAATCATCATCCTGATAAAACAAAGCAGGTGATCTTTAAAGTGATAACATAAAATAACATACTCTGTCATAGACACCCAGTTATATTAAACAGTTTTTAACCCCATCACATTACATATCGATGATTGGTATAGTAATCCTGTATAGGTGATGGCAAAGCTCTTTGAGGGACTAGGCGATTAGAGTTTCCACGATACATATAGCGCAGAGGAGTAGTTTGGGCAAGGTTTACATTATGAAGCTTTTGCTGCTGTAAGAACCAATAGGACAATCCCTGCTGTTTCGGAGTCTTCTTATGGTAAAAAGGAGTGTTATTGAATCCTTTTTCATTTTCTTTCTCATATTGATATACCTTTTTGTTGCCTTTTTGTGCTCTCATTACACCTTCCTTGTGTTTCTTGGAATCCATGTGCTGTATGTTATGGAAGCTCATGCTTAGTTAGTTTGAAAAGATTTTTTTTCTAACTTATGAATTACCCCAAAGAATCTTTAAATTGACTTAGACATTTAAGAATGAAAGAAAACATTTAGTTTTGCTCTCCAATAATTATCATTTTAGTTTATTTTGTTCGAAGAACAAGCATTGGGACAATGAAACCTGATGCTCACATCACTACTCAGATTAATAATAATTTCACAATAAGTTTCAGGGTAACATACGATATGTGGGAGATGTAATTAACCAATCCTGTTATTAGTTTGTCTAAGTATTAATAGGATTCTCAACTATATGACCTTAATTTATTATGAAAATTTGAAGAATTCTCGCAAAGGAAACTTTTATTCAGTAAAATTAATAATGCTTTAATCATCAGAATATGATCTGTCAACCAAATCTTGCATTTTCATTAATTGGGAGAGGATGTCTGAATTTACTCATGATTATTTAATTAATAAGGTCAGATAATGGAGTCTCTGGGGTTAAGAAGAGTCAATATTATTTTTTTAAACTAATCATGACTGCCTACTACTTGCTTATACTAGTTTATCTTTGACTTACAAGTTGTTTTCTTTTTACAAATTTAATAGGAAAAATCTTGAAATATCATATACATATTCAGAGATATTTTCAAACATTACATTATTACCATATTGATTGAATAAACTAAAGTTCATCATGTAAATCATTATATGCACTCATATTGTAATAGTTCCACAAAATATGTAGGTTTTGCTTTTGTTTTATTTCCACAATATTATCAACACGACTGGTTTAGAACAATTGATGATGATAATCGTTCGAAACAGGTCGTGTTGATAATATTCTGTGGAAATAAAGCAAAGAAAAACTACATATTTTGTGTCATTATGGAATTCCATCAAGTGATGGCCTCCTCAGTGAATTTCATTATAATAGTTGACTTTAAAGTTACTCAGTTTGGTTGTTTATTAACTTTCCGTGAACCAGGTGGGGTCTGACACACCCCAAGTAAGGAAAAACACTTTGTACACTTTTTTTATTATCCCATCTACATTGTCACTTTGTCTAGCTAGAGTTGTGATGTTGCCATATCCTCTAGTGAAGACGGCTTAGCCCTACGAGTGCCAGTGTAGGATATAGACGTGCATGAAAATGATTTGGGTCCCTCAGACCCCACATGGTTTGGGACGTAGTTATAATGGTGAGTTACACATATCTTTATTTTCAGTTATATATCAAACAATTGTTATTATTTTGACTATTTTGTTTTATTTTGGTATTAAGAATTTGAAATGTCGTCTCGAATGCAGCCTGATGAAATAACTGCAGCCCTTATGCACGAGAATGATGATGAGGCATATATTTTAGGTCTCTTGTTCGTAAATGATAAAAAATTATAAACATTTGTACAAAATTATTTTATTTTCATAGCTATGAGTTAAAAAATTGTAACAAGAAGGAAAAAATTACTTAAAACAAAAATAACTTGACTTAGAGATATATTTTGAGGCGTCTGAGGGTCCTCACGTGGTTTGACTGTAATTTTTTCCCACCTGGTTCACCGAAGGTAAAAAACTTTACCAGATTTGGATTTTAAAGAAGTCAAGTGCTTGCTTTCGGTTATATATATTCAATAGATGCAGTTGTAAAAATAGGGTTATTTTTGAAGGAAGTATTATTCATATACCATATATACATGTTATATGAATAATATACTATTAGAATCTCTCCAGTACATAAGTACTGAAAGTAGACCCATTGACAATATTTATTTTTAAAAATCATTTTTGTAAATTATTCAGATGTGAATGATTTTTTAGTATTTTGACATTTTTGTTTAAATAGTTTACAACAGAAAAGTCTTTATGCTCATGTGTATTATATATTAGCAGTGTTGACAGTCATTATGAATAATCCATTTTGAAAGTTTCAATTGCAGTAATGAATAAGCTTTCATCTAATCGGTAACCATGGAGTTTTTGAATTACTGTTACCTCTGAATGTTTGTTAAAATGGGTAAGAGGAGTTCAACCCAAATCAATAATTTATATGAATCTTGAAAATTAAATTCTGTGTTACTTAATTTGGAAATCAAACTCTCTTCCATTCTTGTAGGATTTTATGTGATTCCCATGCAAATTGTAGTTGTAAAACAAATTATTATGTTTTTTGTTCAATGATATAGGCTACATGCTGTAATTGGACAAAGTTTTTAATAAAGCAATACATTACACAAAATTGCAAACTACTATAAAGCTAAGTGGTACTTATTGCTGAAGAAAACAATAAAAAGATAAACATGTATATGTTGAGATGTATAGAGTTGAGTATTAACTTTTAACTTTTCCCCCCTTTTAACAGCAGAAATTATAATTTGTGCAAAGGGAATGTCTATCCTTGAATTTATTGCATTGGCAGTCTTCCTCCCTATGTTGTCTGATTTTCTGTGATATAAATAAGTGTATTGTTCATTTCTTTGATGCAACAAAGTTCTGTATAAAACTGTAGTTCATGCATATGTAAGGAATAGCTGACCTGTTGAAGTTGTATCTCAGAGTTGAGATAGATTTTGCAAGCTGTGCACATGTATTTGAATCCTTCCTTGAATCCTGGTTGTTTTGACTGGGCATCTCCTCTTTGACTTACATTTCTGCAAAGTACTGAAGAATAGCAACCTACTCCTGGGCCATCTCCGCCACCTCCCATGTCATATCCTGTATAAATTAATCAGAGGAATAGAAATACTTCTGGCATCAGCATTGGATTCCATTTTGTGCTAGTCTTACCCCGAAGCGGCATCTGGAATCGATGGGGTGAGTTAACCATGGCATCGCACACTTCACATTTGAGGAATTTGGAAGTATCACCTTTCACAATGTAGTGATTTTTTGATTCGAGCTCACGAAGTATCTCCAAAGATTTCAGCTGCAAAAATCCAAGAATAATTATTATCGTATTTTTGGTAAATAATTCTACCTGAAGTAACTACCCAATTGAGATGTTAGTGTATTCCAATTGGAGCACATTCTGAGAGGATTAAGTAGCTGAGATTTTTTGTCACTGAAGAAGTGATAGTGTATTTTTTTGCCTTTGTTTATGAATTATATCCTGGTCTATGAGCCTGCTACTATTTTGCCTTCTGGCAAGGGAAATTTCAATCTTGTGAGAAAGAGATCCACCAGCCTATCTTGAACAAATACTTTTGATTCATCCCTGGAGTTAATTATGATGGCAGATGTTAAACAGTATGCCATCTAAAGCTGCAGAGTTCTACAGTAAAGAGTACATTTGTAGAGAACAAGCACTATAATGATGACAATACCTTATCTAATTATAGATTTTTAATATAATGAAAGAGGATGTAGTACTTTTCCACAAAATAAATTATTTTGTGGAAAAGTGTTATATCCTCTTTCATTGTATTCCTTCCACCACATCAAACCTGAATCTGTAATACTTAATTTGTTAATGGGTTGACTTTATTTTTGATACCTATATGGAATTTATTTTCCTTCTTTCAATTAATTTAACTATTCCTAAAATTTGAGGATTCGCTTTAAGAATTGTTTGCACAGAAAAGGCAGAAATAAAGTAGACCTGTTAAAATCTTGTGTACGGTGACAAAGTCATTTGGTGTTTTGAAGTGTCTTATTTAACTCAGGGTTAATCAACTTTTCAGCATTGGGTTTTATGAATTACCTTGTTGATCTCCTCCTAAAGAAAAGTAATTATTTTCTGAGTTAACTACTCCAATTTACATTAAGTTTAATTATTTGTTATGAAGTCCAATTTTACTAGTGAAGTCTCCACAGGTTTTCCACTGGGTCAGAGTTTAAGCAGATGTTTTATGGCTGACTGACTCCCATTAAAATGTCAGCTGGTAACACGCTGACCACAGAGATAAGCAATGAAATCAGGAAAACATCAAATTTTGCATAGTTCAATGATGTTTCCTTATTCCTCTCTCAGTGTAGCTTAAGATTTTATTTCATTTGTGGTGAAGGTATTACAAATGCAATCAAAATTATTCCTTTCAATGCCACCCTTTGAGGAATTTGTGTTTCACATATAAATGTATTTTTATTAATATCAATGTGTTGAAGTTAATATTTTTTATTACACTCCAAACACAGGGCAAGTAGAATATTTATTTTTCTCTTCTATACAATTTAAGAACAAAATTATTCATTAAAAAAAATTGAGCAGATGGATCGACCCACTGGCATTAAAAGGGTTATATTGACATCTATAATCAGCCCAGCTACCTTCATTAAGGAACACCAGCATAGTTGATGTACACACCTGGTGATATAGGCCCTTTATTTCCCGAGATATTCAAATCATAATGACAAGATGGGAAGGTACCTAAAGAGTAATTTTTTTAATTTTTGTAAGGATGTTTTGTGATCATTTTACCTTTTTGGCATGCTTAACTCCAGATAAGTGACTCTGCAAAACTACGGGTCCAGAAAATTCCAAGTTACAAATACTGCATCTCTCCACAGCCTACATTGATTATAAATAATTAAGAAACCTTGTACAAAAATATACCATTATACCAACGTAACAGTAACATAAATATTAATTGATTTGAAATTTCTGTAGCATCCATGGTCAGTTAGATTGATGGATTTTTACTAAACATGAAGTTCTAGTGGTTTTCACTTGTGGATTACTGTGAATCATATTCTTTATAATTTAACCTATTTCTAATGTATTTTTTACCTTTAATGATATAATTAATTTTTTGTTAGACACACTGTTTGGAATTCTTGAGGTTTCACTCATTGCACCACATTATTGTTAGGATGTTAGCTCACATTTTTATCAATTATGTGGGATGCAGCCTTTTTATATATATATAATTTATATGCTATAAATATTAATCATCTATTGCTTTTAGTAATTGAGTTGGGTCAGTAGCCCAGCATTGAAAGGGTAGCCCAGGTTCAAGTCTCAGTAAATGCCTTTGGAAAACTCAAGCTAAACAGTAGGCCAGCGATTCTTTGGGTAACAGATCTTCCTGGAAAACGAGCTACCCACCCAGCCCAATGATGAATTTTCACACTATATAAGTACTGGGTGAGCTCTACCCTCACCGAAAAACCAAACCTTATGGTTGAATATTATGTTTTTTTTGTTTATTCATTAAAATGAGAACTGTAATTAATAGTGTCAAATGAAAGGAAATAAACAAAGATAACTGAAAAAAATGAAATTGTGGGCATAAGAAAGGTATCAGGAGAATAGTTGCCTTTTTCTTAATGACTCAAAAGAGAAAATTATGATGGAAAAGTGGAAATTATATAAAAATAAATTCATCTGCAAAATTCTGCAATGTTTTTTCCAACATACTGCTGCCTACCAAAATGAAAAAATATCTTAAAAACTAATTTTATTTCCATATTCTATAACCATCTTCTTAGGTGGTTTCCTCGGAGCGACAGGTCCCATTTCATTCCTGATGACTGCATCATTAAGCGAATCTGAGAATGTATTTGTAAGTTCCTGTAGAACTGTCCTCCTTCCTTGCTCTCTTTCTAAATGGCTAGGTGAATCTTTAAGGTTTGACTCAACCATTGCATTGAGCATTGCTTTTGGTGTGGAGGTAGCAGTTTGAGGCCTTTTGGTGTAGTTGT
Source organism: Rhinocypha anisoptera (assembly GCA_011762765.2). NCBI lineage: Eukaryota > Metazoa > Arthropoda > Insecta > Odonata > Chlorocyphidae > Rhinocypha > Rhinocypha anisoptera. Next base: position 6,084 of record WURS02243612.1, on the reverse strand, counting down.
TCTGGCTCGTTGGACAGGTAGGTGAAACTTCTTCAACTGAATCACTGCGTTGAATAAACAGTAATGTTTGCTTAACAAATTGAAAAATTAAATAAATGTGCAATGCAATATTTATGATGAAATTTTGAACAGTTTCTCTTGAGAGGCTTTCATAAAAGTTTTGATGAATTCATATAGAGTGCTAGAGATTTATTAATCCAGCACTCAATATGAAGCTGGTTATCCCTAGTCATTGAATTATAGTCCAAGGAATTAGAGCATCTGTGAACTAAAAAGGTTTAAACTATAAGTAATTGCAGTTTCAAATACTCTTGGGATTTGTTGTTGCTCTTGTGAGTAGTATTCATGGAACAAATACCTAACAAAATTAAAATATCTTTCTGATATTGTAACATAGAGACTGTCAGAAGCAGTGTTTCTTGACTGAAGAGGTTAGGGTGTCCCAAAAAAACCAAAAGTTGAGAGGGCATTTCCATTTTCTTATGCAAATGCGTGAAAAAACATCCTAAAAATATTTTCAGCTTAATTGGACAATATTTGACCCTGCCAAAATGTATTCAAAGTTCATAAATTTCCATTTTATGCATTTCATACAATGTTGCCTACCTCCCAGTTATCCAGATGGGTTTAAAATCAGAAACCTCTAAAGGAAAATTGTCTTTTATTATTAGACAGTCATTCTACTCCTACAAAAGCACTGGGAATAGCAAACAATGTGAAAAACTAGTTTTTTTGCCACTTTTGTCATATATTTCTTTATGTCGTTTAACGGCTAGCTACACATGTTGCCTCTGATCCTCATCATTTGTGAGAATCTCAGCTCTCATTCTATGAAGGTGTGATTTGGAAGACACTAAATGAATTTCTTCCCCTTTAAAACCCAACCCAGCTGCTGTCGCATTGGCGACAGTCTGGTCTATCATAGACCCAGGAGTAGAGGACGTCGCAGTCCGATCTAGGGAAGCAGTGACTAGGCTGTCTGATATAATATTGACTCTACGGTGCTTTCCGGACCTTGTCCACATTTCAAATTTTGTAAAAGTAACAATATGCTATTTTCTTTCTTTTTCCCCATTGGTTACCTTCCACCCCCCAGGCAGAAAAAAATTACCTAATTACCTTCATCTGTGTCCGAGGAGCTTATCATGGAGAGAGAGGGGTTCAGTTGATAAGGAATTTTCTGGTCAAGAAAAAATTGACAAATGATGAGGCAATATTGTTTCTGTTATTTATTTATTAAAATCTGTTATACGTCCAATGTAAAGGCATCTTACGCTGTTTTTGGATAAATAAATAAATAAATATCTGTAGCTAGTCATTAAACGATATAGTGAAATGTCATGTATTTCACCAAGACAGAAGTTTCTCATTGACTAATGCTTTGTAACATTTCTGTTCAGGACAAAGTTGGATTGATATTAGTCTGTTGTTCAATTAATTTTATCTAATCAATTAATTCCTTAGCTTTTCTTAATAATTGGTGGGACATCCTTTATATTTATAATATTTTCTCATCACAGAACTCTATTGTTCCTCTCTACTATCACCAGATTTTAAAAAACTATGCCATTTTCAAATGACTTGGTGTGTGGGAGGAATGGCTTGCCCTGACCAGAGGAGGGGCTTGAAGCCGATGATGTGTTCTTGAGGTAACCAATAGGAGCATGGGTGGGGAAATTTCATTTCTTGGTAACTCAGTCTCTTACTCTGATTTTTGTCGTTTAAAGATCTGCTCTCTACTTGCCACATGTACTGAAAGGCATGCTGAAAAGCTGCCGGAAAAAAGACTTCGAAAAAGAAGTTTCTAGGAAGCCATTTGAGAGCCTTTTATTGTGGAACTCAATGATAGTAGTAGTAGATGATTGGAGTAGTAGTATTTTAGTTTATAGGGTGAATTGACGGCTGTGGTCATTTTGCACATCTTCAGTTCGAAGATAAAACCCATCTGAACAACACAACAAGCATGCCCTGGGAAGGACTCGAACCCGTGACCTTTTTTTAGCCAATAAGCACTTGTGGATCATGTGGACTTAAACAATATTAATTTTTAAAGCTTATTTATTCTGTATTATTCACCATAAATTGTCCTTATGTGTATAGATGTTATGTTACTACCAATTACATATAACCTTGCTTTAAGTAATTCCCCGATATGCTTGTGTAAAACCTTTCGTTATAACTTACACATTGACATAGATATGGCAACGCCTTGCTGTTATTTGTACCTTCCCTACCTCGCCCATTCCACAAATTCCCCCATCTCCCAAAAGTAAGCAGGGTCTGATGAAAACGTGCAAATTCTCACACACAAAGTCATTTGAAAAGGACTATAGAAATCCCTAATCACATATTAATGTATAAGGGCACTAGTTAGGGCAGTTACCAATTTAGATATACCTAACAGGACAAAGCAATGGTGATATTAGGAGAAGAATATCAGTAGGAAGTGGTGAATCTACAAAGAGAGAAATTTTGAACAGGGACCTTGTTCTTAAGAAAAGACTAGTAATTTTGAGGCTTTTGAAATGAAGTAAGTACTGGAGAAGATGGTGAGGGTGACATGAATGGAAAAAAGATGTGATAAGGTGGTAGGCATCATAGTCAAAGAGATAAAGTGTTTTAATAAAATGAGATTAAGGCAGGAATAGTGGTTGTAAGGGCTTCTAAGAGAGCTTCTAGAAGACCAATTCTGTGTCCTAAAATATTATAAATGGAGAAATATCTTGAGTTTGTGGCTAAAGGGTAAATTTAATTTGATTCAGAGGACTTAATCACGGTAAATTTGTGTTTATTGAAGATTTAGTCACGATATGGACTGCCTTATTATACAGAAGTTTATTGCTTATCTTTTCACAAAATCTTAGAGAAACTTTTATTTAATTACAAAATTAAAAATATGAATGAATTTCAGTAGCTGTTATTTATTTACTTGTATTGATGTGCTTTAAGGAGTTTTCATAAATTTATTTAATCTTTTATTTCAGTATCAATAACTACTTTTTTTGTCAGTAAATTAGGACAAAATAATTGAAAAAATTAAATGACTTACGTATTTCTGGAATTCACATCATCATTGCTCTTCAAAGAAACAATCCCCGAAGAGTTAATTGGAGATGTTGTGTGAATATTTTCACCTTTAGTCCCTTTAGTTAAATATAAATGCTTTATATTATTTATCAGAATATTTTATAAATGACTCAATTATTGCTACCTGAATTTCCTCTATCATAATTTGTACAAAACAGTGCTTTTCTATTTAGTCACTGATGTTATGATAAACTTGATATCACAATTTGATTATTCATAGATGTCTTTTCTTTTTTTAAATATTCTATGAAAGTATATTGCCCTTAAAATGATTCAAGGTAGAAGGTTTTAATTATAAAGAACTGAGTTCAACTCTGTAAAGTGTATGAAAAACTATAAAGCCAACTATATTAACTATAGCAAACTAAAGCCAACCCAACCCACTATAAAGTGTATGAAAAACTATAAGAATTTAGTTATACCATTGTTTTCACTCTCATTTATAACCATTTCATAGTGGCTGTAAAATAAAAGTACCTACACTAGAAAAAATCATTGTTTTTAACATAAATAAAGCTCTAAAAGCTAAGAAAAAGCTTGAAAAAATCAATTGCATAATTTATATCAGAAGTCTAAACCTTTATCAATACCCTTCAGCTTATTCAAGTGTAAGTTGGGAGGTGTAAGCAACTCTGATAAATGATTTGAGAAGCTCATTTCAAGTAAGAAACGTTCTTGACACATTAGGTTATAAAAATGAATCTCATTACTGGAAACAAACCTTGTTAGCAAGTACATTCTCAACTTCAACTCTTTACAAACGCAGTTTACAATCATTACTACATACATATAATACATTCATGTTTCATATGGTGATACTTGTTACTATTATTTTGTTTCTTATGTCCCAAGGATATCTTCACCAACAAACTTAACACTACTAATTGCAAAAAATTAGTCATCCTGTTCCGACCATTGGCGCTTGAAAGTAATAAAATATTATTATTTAATCATTATTTGTGAAAATAGTATGCCAAATTAAAATTTTTATGGTTCACCAATGTATGTACTGAACTGTTGGTAGATCTTTACCTAATAACATTTCCCTTTTTTCATAGGTGAAACTTTTTAATGTGGAAATGACTGAAACTATACTAGGCTTTGACCTTAACTATAGGCCAATTCCTTTAAACGAATCATGGGTACCTTGACCAATATTCTAAGACAGATCAGGGTTTAGAAAATTTCTTACCGAATGACAGATCTTTTCTAGTAGGTTTTAGCCGAGATATATGTTTTCTTCCATTGCAGTGATCTCTTGTTTGGGTACAGGAGTTAAGAATAACATCACACACAGTACAGTGATGTAATTTACGATGGGTAAACGCATTATTTGCTGGAATCGCTGCATATGTATCATTACATATGTTGAACCTGGCCCATGTAGATGAGATTAGGTTGTTATTAAACAAACTCTATAGATCCAATCCATTGTTTATTATATTTACCTCTCTAGAGAGTTTTTAACAGCCTCTAACTCTCCTTTTGTGCCTGGAAATTCTCTCAATTTCCATTTAGATTCCATATTACAGTGGATGTAGTATTACTTAAAAAAGTATATTTAATATGTTATTTACTACTAAAACGAATATTTATTGTTATAATATAAACAGTCACCAATGGTTACCTCAACATTATATGAAAGAAAAGAGTACCGCTTTATGGTTGTAATATTTCTTCATTTATCAAGTTTAATAAACTTGACTTATGAAATTGAGTGACTATAGAGTGAACAATAAACGACAGCTGGAATACACTAGAACAGTGAAAGTACTATTATTTTTAACTACGAAAAGCTGATTTTATTAATGAGGTAACAACTATCTAATTTGAACCCACACAAAATATTTTGCTGTATGATTTAACCTTTAACAAGTTTTAAAAAATGTACCGTATCCCGTTCTCTCTAATACAAGTAGTAAAAGCAAACTTCTTAAGATGACAGCACCAATCACCAAACGAAAGAAACGAAACAAACTGGCATATGATGTGACGGATTCACTGGGTAGGCGGCAGCACAATCGATGTTTTTTGTGTGTTGTTCATTCGTGCTGTTCGTGTTTATCAAAGCGCAGGCTTCTCCAAATTATCAATCTGCATTTACGTGTGTAAACACATTGTGTTATAATGTGGTTTTTTTGGCTGGAATTTTGGTTAATGTATTGATATGTTGGTTTACTGGGTCGAGCATTTTGAAATGTCTTACATTACACGCAGTAGCCGCAGTGTTACCTTTTTGTACGTGAAGTCTTTTGGATATGTTAAGAAGTATATTTAATTTTAGATTTAATTGTTAATCCCATGTTATTCGTCGTCTATTATTATAAGTTAGTTCATGAACAAGTAAGTTTATTTCTCCAAATTTGAATCCGATTTTAGAAGCTGAGATTGACTGAATAGCAATAAGATCATGGAAAGACTTAAATTGGAAATTGAACGGAAACGGAAGCTACTGGCGGAATCAGTGGTACGTATCTGTGTTAAAATTGAACATTTATATGCTGAAAGGCATAACATTACAGATGATTCATTTATTCAGGGGACTGGTAAATGCTTCAGAAGAGAGGAATTTGAAAAAAAGCGGGAAGAAGAATATATGAAAAAATATGGTCCTAAAGAGGATGAACATTTGTCGAAGGCGAAAAAAATTTCTCTTGGTTAGACTCGTTCATATGCCTTCCGTAATACGGTTTTTGTGTGTGTAGTTTTAGGTCTAATCATTTTTCATTTTTTTAGATGGAGTTGAAGTGGCAGATAACTCTGGTCCAACATTACCAAGACGTGAGGTGATACGGCGGTTCAGAGAACGAGGGGAGCCAATTACATTATTTGGTGAAACCGAGTTAGACTCATTTCGTAGGTTAAGAAAATTGGAGGTATTGGAGCCAGAAGTCAATCGTGTAAGTTGTTCATGATAAAACTCTTAAGCTGCGTCCGAACTCGCCATTTAGGCACCTAATTGGCCGGATTTAGGGAGGACGCCATCTTGAAGGGTGT
>WURS02243395.1:0-19566 GCA_011762765.2 Rhinocypha anisoptera | reverse complement strand
GAGAACGCGTCCTACCCACCGCAGTGAGAAAGAGCTCGGCCAAGGGTGCCAGTTCCCCGGCTCTATCCCGGAATTCCTCTCGCATTACGACCAGTGAATTTTTCACGGCAATTCCGTACCATACACCGAGAAGAAATTTCTCCTCCAAAAAAAACCTGCTTCTTTCCTCGTTCCTCTACCTCACCCCCCTCTCCCCTCTCAGCACTTTCGCCATCCACTTTTTCCGCGCTATAAAGCTCCCCCTTCTTGCTCTTTCTTTCCCATCAGATTGAACTCACTCTGCGGATGGGCTTCTAGACCGAATTGGAGGAAGTGGAGGTGAAGGTAGTGTTTAGAGTTATTTCGGTAGCAAACGTCTACAAAAACTCTAGGGATCATGCCCAAAAATAATAAAGGAGATATTTCTCGTCACGCCAAGTTGTAATTATTTTCAAGAGGAAACTCTACCCGAGTAGACTGGTTACTAGTTTGGTATTACATGTTTACTTCGAAACTGTTAGAGTTTATTTAAAACTCGATCCATAAAAATGTTTTCGTTTGATGAAAACTTGGGTAAATTCGTTGAAAATAAATATTGCGTAATACCCCTTAGAATAAAATGATTAAAAAAATGATTCAGTCAAGAAATTTAATAATATTTAATCAATTAATTATTAATAATAACTTTTAATTTTAATTTAATTCTACAATTTTAAAAGCGGAAAATTATATTTGTTTTAACAAATCACCTTTAGCACCGCCACATAACGTATAATTCTTCGCAATTTTATAATAAAATTATGCATGACGATGTAGTGACGAATTTTAAACAGTAACGTAAATTAATTAGCAAAATTAAAATTGAAATAGCATTATGTTAAATAATGTAAGTTTTGTGACAAGATTTTTAAGTTCATCTGACCTCCAATATTCAGTTGGAATTCTCAAACTGAAGTCTCTTTGCTGCCATCCGGATTTTTGCTGCTTCACCTTAAAATATTGTATAACAAAATAGTTATTTTTAATGAAAATTATCGTGAAAATTTGATTCCCATTGATTTCATGTGAAAATACGGTTATGTTTGACATGGTTTTTTATTTGTTTTCATTCCCAAAGTTGACATATTAGAGCCCTGAACAACTTAAAATTTTAGTTCATCGCGAGGAATCATTTGAAACGAATCCTTCATCCAGAAATAAATGCGTGAATCGCTTATATGTAATCTTAATGATTTATTTAAACGATCTTGCAAGTTCATGCATTGAAACTATGTGTTTTCATACTTCTTCGAAATTATTTTTCTAAACATACTTTTTGTATTGCACCATAAGTAATAGAGGATTTAAAAAATTTTACTATGTCATATCAAATGATAGGACACGACTCGTTATAAGATCACATCTGAAGTGTCACGGGAGTGTTAAAGAAATCGTTTTCCTTGAATATTGAAATAACTTCTATCGGTGCCTTCTAAAACCTATAGCGAGTAAAATACTCGCATTCTAAAATATTGACAGAAGTACCTCATAGTCATATTTTAAACATGAGGTAAACTTATATAAGTCTTATTATAAATAATTGGTCATCTACCGTTTTTTCATGTTAATTGCACCAGGAGAAATATACCTGGGGGATTGAACTGGTTCAATAAATAGATGTAATGACAAAATATTGTTTTTCAAAATTACAAACTAAAATTCAAGTCACGTTTGAGACATCAAGGTTGGAACAGGTATTCGAACAATTAAAAATTATATGTAATTTTGGCATCCAATTGTGTAATGATTGCTCCTTTCAATTTATTGCCTATTATCAAATTATTCCTAATTCAAACTACCGATTTTACGTATATATAAAAGTTTCCATGGAAACATTTTTTCTTCCACAGTTACATAATAAAAAATAGTAACATGTTTAATCAGCTATGACTATTAAATCTGTTAAAACGCCACTACGTGACGATATTATAGCTGCAACATCTTACTTACAGTTACCATGTCGTAAATATTTTGATCTGTAATATAAAAATATCCGTGAAATAAAAAAATATGTAAAATATTAATATCTGTAAAACGCCACAAAGTGACGATATTATATCTATAACGGTGAACATGCTTCCAACTGTTATAATGCCTTAAATCTTTTGATACCAATATAGAGGATACCATAATACAAGAAATACCATTAAATCATTGCCATAATGGTAGTTAGTAAATTCCTCTGTTTAATACTCTTTCATTTGCGTTTACTTGAGTACATTTATGACTCTATCTGGGACTTATCTTTCTCTAAAGGGAAAATTACATGGTTTTAGGCGTGATGTGGTGTAATTCTGTCAGAATTGTCAGAATCCTATCGTTGGACAATTTTAAATTGAAGAAGAACGTCCTCTTCCTCAACGAGATACAGTTCATTTCTACCTCCCACCTCCTTTCCATTGATTTCCCTTATTTTTTTCTAATTGTGGTTCAAGAACCTTCAAACCCCCCCACCCACAACCAGTGAGCAAAGTTGCCTTCCCTTCGTGTGCGCCTAGTGTCGTGATTGCAAATTAGGCGCCTTTATCAATTGTGCCCCGCTAGCTAATGAAGGACAAGCCACCCGAGTACATTAAAATTTTAAATTGAGTGAGACAAAATACTTCCTATATTATTTTTGATGTATTTCGACCTTAACCCTGCCCCCATTCGCCCCTCCCCTTTTAAACCTTCTCCCCTTCCCTCCATCACCCAATTCAGCCGGATATTTTGTATTTATATCGGCATTTGAATTAAAAAATTTAGAACAGAAGGTGATGCAGTGACATGGAAACCGGTTAAATGAAGTTTATTTTAACAGTTGGAGAATTGCTATCTCCATTTTATTATACCTTCTTAACGGGTGCCAAAGTGAAATGAAAACAATCTATCATTAATAAAAATTCCCTCGAAACTAGTCAGAATTTTCACTTTCGGATAAATTAAAATTTCCTGTAATGAAATTATTAATTTGAGCTTTAATTTAAATATATTTAATGTATTAAATATATTAAATATTAAATTTATATATATTTAATGTCTGTGAATAGGTAATTGTCGAATATTGTTACTCGTTAAATATGTACGTGGCCATATAATTACTCCCTAAAAAACTCAAATGTTTGAGTAATTGTAGGATACGAGTCCTAGTTACGCGGTTTCTTAATTGTACTACATATGAACGAGGGAGAGAAGTGAGCGTGCATCGTGCGTGGTGTCCAAGGGGAGGGGGGGTGGTTGGGAGGGAGGTTACACATGTCGGGGATGAAGAGGGGGAAAGAGAATAAGGGCGTGAGTGGAGACTACGCATCTCCCACCCCCGAGGGAAATGGAGGGAAATTCTTAGGGTGAATGGAGCGGGCAGGAAGCCGGAATAGAAAGAATGCCAGAAGAGGGCCAGCTTGCGGCGGGGAGAGAGGGAAGTAGATGTTATCACGGATGGGGCGAAAAAAAGATGCTATCCAGCCTTCGCGTAGGACACGGGGAGGTAGAAAGTGTTAAAGGAAAAAAAAGTGGCCACCCAAATGGAAGCATCGACTCACACACACACACAAGGCCCCCCTCTCCTTTCATTCGGAAAATGGGATCCCGCCCGAATTGGGGGGGAGAGAGAGAATCATTTTTGGAAAGGTTGAGAGATGGGCGTTTGCCTCTTGAGGGAAGAGGGGTTGGAGGGGGAGAATGGAACACAATTCCTTACCTTCGTCACTCTCTACACGCTCCTCTAAATACTTGAATGAGGAATTTAAATTTAATTCAATATGAACAACGTTAAGATAGCCGAGAAACGCGGTGTCCGTTGAAATGTCTTCCCGAAATTACAAGAACTCCTTCGTGGATATGAAACATCCACTCCCTGTTGGTTGAAGGAAGTTTAAATATATATTATTCTCTTTTGCTCTTATATTGTTTGATTTTAAATTGATCCTCACGAATTGAAATTACGATTGTAAATACCATTTCACACGAGTATATAATCACAACTATTTTAGAATACCAAATCGGACTTTACCTTTCATTATTGTTCAGTTTCATATTGGTAGTATTTTCCTTATGGGAATCAGGGTGAATAAATATTTTTCAAGATTTCAGTTCATTTCAATTTCCAAATGGAAAATTCTTCTGGGTTAGAAACTATTTGCTTCATCGGAAAATCCACGGAAAGTCTATTTGAAATCGATTTCGTCACGTAGCACAAAAATACTTAATAATATCTTTAAACATATGTTTTTATAATTATTATACATAAAGGGCACAAGGAAAGGAAATGGTTCCTCTACCCTGATGTGTGAATTTTCACACGCCGTGGGCTTAGTACTAGGTGAGCTCTACCCTCACTTAACATACCGACCTTCGGGTTGATCACTGTGGTGGTGATGCAATAAATGTTCATGATTAGTGAGATTTTTACTCACCGAAAACTAATACTATGTTTAGTGTATTTATGCTATCCTTAAGACAGGGGTGTTTAATTACTTTTAAAATTCAATGTTTCACAAACATTTGTTCCACCATATTATCAAACCTATAATTATAGTTCGATATTCATCAGTAATAGTAAATTGGAACAAAACCAAACCAATAACCCATTTAAATGAGCAATTAACTGCATTGCTTTATAAGGGACCAGCATTGATTTAAACTGTTACATGCCTTTTGCCTTTAAAATACAATGTTCAATATCAGTGCTGAATGTTACTGTTAAATTTAAATGCAATGGCCATATGAAAAAAAAGAAGTAATGAGTTACCTCATCAGATTTTTATGTGAAAATCGAAATTATCCTTATATTTTTCATTCATCTATAGGTATGCCCCAGAAAGTTTAAGGGACGGTAAGTTTTCAACTCGGTCTGATGTGTGGTCATATGGCGTGACACTTTTTGAAATGTTTTCTCGAGGTGAGGATCCACGTCTTATAGCCCCATCTCCAGACCAGAAAGTGGGGAAAAACTGTGGGGTACCAGAAACAGCAATAGATGAAAGGCAGGAACAGGAAATACTACTACAAACTTTAGAAAGTGGTACACGGCTTCCATGTCCAGTCCCTTGTTCACCTCTCATATATGCCAAGCTTATTGCTCCATGCTGGAAGTTCTATTCACAAGAACGACCATCATTTACTCAGTTGATTTGCATTGTGAAAGAACTCATGGACACTTGAGCCTTGTGCTTATGTTCAAATTTGTGTTCTAGAATTTGATGTTCTCATTTGGGAAGAACATCCTACTGCATTTTATGCTACAAATCTCAAAACCTGATTTGTTAACAAAGTTGCCACTTCGGCAACCTATATACCTATTAGGTTTGACTCTGTAGGTATAAAGTCATGCCATGTGCTATGAGCTACAGGACAAGATTCTTTAAAAGCAGTAGTTTGAGACTGCTAGAGGCTACCTCATCCAATCATTTTTGAATCTGCCTCTAGTATCTTCAACTTACAATGGTTAATAAAAGTTGCTGGAATAACTAAGGTGCTAATCTGTCATGGAGTCCTGTCTGATTGTTACTTTATCTGCCCATAGAGGCAGTTATGGGAATGATTGTATTTATGAAAATATCAGTCAGAAAATTTGACTTGATGTTCTTATGCATGATGTGTGTTTCATGTTTGATCATATGGTTGCATGAGATGGTCCATGAAGAACAGTAGTTTATGTAATTTTTCACTTCAGCTGATAAGTAACAGCATTTTTGAAGTACTTGTATGATAAGAACATCATGATGTTAATGTCCTTTATCATGAATGGAGTGAAAATATGTTTCTAACCAAAAACTTGTTACTCCAAGGGAATAAAAATGGGTTTAATGAAAGGACTGACAATGTAATTAAATTATTCAATCTTCAATACATAAATATTGTTTTTCTTTCAAGTTCCTGCAGTTGGCATTAATTTTGTGCAAATAAAGTTTATCTAAGATGTTTTTAATTAATGAGGCAATATTCATTCTACATATGGTTTTTTATCAAATGAACATCACAAATTGTCTTTTGAAGCACGATTTTTTTATTGTTTTTATATTTTAAAACATTTTGTATATTGTATGCTTATTAAATGATGAGTATAAAATTCATATTTATATTACTTCTTAACATTAAAGTATAGTTAACATACCACCAACATAGGTTCATTGCATTATTTGGTACTACTTTGAATACATAGTCAACACAATGAGATTGATTCTCCAAAAAGTTAAGTCATTCTCACACGCTCAATGGTAATAAATGTGCTTACTCAATAATATATAAGTGAGGATGTTCATATATTTGTACATTTACATGATCTATGATTCCCGAAAAACACTTAACCAGCCAGACTATTTTTATACAGCCCTGCCAATGTCCTGGCAGCCATCAGCAACATTTCCCGTCTTGATACTCCAGTCAACACTTGATGCCACTCCGTGTGATCAACCTGTGAAAGCAAAGCAATTTTGACTAATAAAATCATTGTTAAATTGAAATATCCTTCGTGCCCCCGTACTAGATTTAAAATCATTAATTTTTTTTTCAAATATGCTCCACAGCTCCATAATGACAAATGATGTTTTCAACAATAGCCTATGACATATACCCTTCAAAATACATTTATTTAACCAGTGATAATTTACCTGAAGATGCTTGGCCATTAGGCTGCCAATTGTAACAGAGAGACCTGACCATGACAATGGGTAATCCTTTGGAGTTTCTGATTGAGCTTGAGCCACTATTGAGGCTGGCACTGGAGTCATCTGTGTGTATGTATGAAGCTCTATCCCACGTTGTTTATCACTCAAAACGATAACACTAACTTCATACCACCTGCAACAAGAGTAGATATAAAATTCCAGATAAACTTTTCCAAAGATTTTTCTTGCAAATGTTTTGTAACACTCAACATATTGTAAGGAATTCTCAACACATGCTATAATATATTGGAAGGAGAATTTTTGCTATGATAATGCACATTTTTGTCTTTTAGATTTAAAATCCCCCCTCTCATGTAAAAACATGGACAATCAAGGAAATATATCACAGTCACCCTGGTATATGAGAGAATAAAATGTGAAATAAAGGAAAGGAATGAAAAATGGTAGATTAAATACTGAGTACCTTTTATTCACTAGTGAGAGACTAATTGGAACACAGAAAAATGTAAATGTGAAAGAAGTTTGAAAGACAGTATAAGTAGAGAGATCACAATGATACAACAGTCAACAATAATCCAGACACTATAATGCCAATTTCTTGCAATGATAATAAAAGGTTAAGGCAGGCTTGATACTAAAACTCCCTTCTTTCACCTAACCTGAGAATTATTAATAATGAGCCCATTAAAATAAGGAGAGACTGAAAAAACAAATACATGCCAACCATATTTTTAAATAAAAAAAATATATACTTGCTATTATTGTGAAAATATTTAATTATTATTTCCTGTCTTTTGTTTTGCAATCTTATTGACTATCTCATCACAATGAATAACTCATCACAATGAATAATTTTAAGTAAATTGCTCTGTATATAAAATTCATTATTTATTCTTTCCTTTGACATTAAATTTCTTAGATAATTGTTTATTCTTCTTAGAAAAATTAGCATGCCCTATGTGTTTGGAATTGGTATGGTTAACAAAATTTTCAAATTACTTTTTACACTTGGAAAAATTGATTTAATATATAATGCTTTTATTATATGCATATTATTTATTGATTGCTTGTCTTCTTAATGTATATACGTATTAAATTTTTAATGATTCTCCTGGAACCTTCAACCCGCTCGGGTTATTGGCTCGGACGATCATGATTCGTGAGATGATCGTCTGAGCCAAAGACCCTAGTGGCTTGAAGGTTCCAGGAGTCTATTAAGTTCCCTGTGAATGCGATGAGGTATACGTTGGTGAGACAGGAAGGACTATTGAGATGAGACTGAAGCAACATCAACAACACCTGCACCTGGGACAGACGGAGAAATCGGCCATTGCGGAACACAGTTGAAACGAAAGACATCATATAAATTTCAACGACGCTAAGCTGCTTGCCCGCTCCGGCTTCTATTGGGATAGGATAATCAAGGAGGCCATTGAAATTTGGATGGAGCGGGGGAATTTCAACAGAGATTCCGGCTATTCCCTCAGCAATACATGGAAGCCATTGCTGAGAATAGTCAAGAACGAGAGGAAAATGAGGCGGCACAACAGCGACCAATCAGGAGAACTCCCCAGCGTAACCACCAAATTGGACCAATCACGTGTCACCTGACCCCGGATACGTGTATATAAGGATGGCGAAAATGCAGAATTGGCACTCAGCAGCCCTGATGATGACCCTCGAGTTGAGTGTCGAAACGTCGGCCAGAATGGAGCCCTTGACCCGGTTGTCAACCCAAGAGAACTTATAAATTTCATTGTGATTAAACACTGAGTGCTCAACAGTGAAAGGGGTAAAAGAAATCCAAAATTACTTTTGAATCAATTCAGTTGAAATTAAGTCATGTTTTCATTAATAAAAATGTCTAGAGACTAATAATGATGCACTTTTAACAGTAGTGCAGTCCATCATTTGTAAATATTTACTTATTACATTGATTCTTTGCAAAATTTTAATTTCTAAAAAAGTACAGCATTTTCATAATTACTCATTTTTTCTTTTGTGGAAATGCCTATCTCTTCTAATGTATCTTATATTTTTGAATCAACTTGCAGCCATTAAAACTGCACCATCCCTGACAGTCCACCTTGTTGCTGACAATTTTTGATGTGCTCTTTTGTGCGAAGAACCTTTATCCAATTTATTGCATAACATTCTTCAAAAATGAGAAAAGAAACAATTTTGCATGAATAAAAAATAACTGGAAGCATTACTACAACTTTCTGTAGCAACATTATGAACTAAATCAAGTTAATTACCATGGCATGGTATAAATGTTGTTGATATCTTAGTTTTACTACAATAATTCTCTTAATGGGACTGTTGTAACATATTGATCCACAGAAATATGCACTTATAACTTCTTAATAATAGCTTTCCAGCTTTCCCATTAAATTGCTAATGACCTAACGAATGGGATAATTCAGTGAAATACATATAACAGTATTAAATCTGCATTGCAATCAAGTGCCAAACATATAAGCTGATTCGTGCTTTCTTTTAAGTTGGAGGTGTTGCCAATCTAAATAATTTCTATTTTGACTGTTGACTGATTCCTTTTTATTGAACTTGATTAATTTTTGGAATTTGTGAATGTATAATACGTATATACTCATTACAAAGCTGCCAGCTAAAATTCCTCAGAACACACAAATATCACTGACTATCGGTATCAGTGAGAGAAAGGCCAACTGAGAGTAGGCCAGACCATTGTAATAAGGGAATTATAACAATATATTACAAAAATCTAGGTACCAATAAAAAACAGGATTTAATTTTATTTTAATATAATTTCAAAAATATGAATTAATTATATTTTAATTGAATTTCAACTTTTCTTTGTATCCATTTATACACACAAAACTATTTTAGTATATGGGGTTTAACATGCAGCAGAGTAATGAAATATTGAAAATAAGCAAATATAAAAAAACTACACATTAGGTTTTCCCAGTGATTATTATAAACTTGTACTTAATAAAAATTGCACATAAAATTGGAAAACCATTAAATTTGCCTCTGTGTGAGTCCATGAAGAAGCAGAGAAGATAAAATTTGCCTAGCTAAGCCTTGTACGAGTCACTATATGTCTGATCACTACTTGTCATAAAGAATAACTAAAAGTGATACCTCTCTTCCATTGCTTCAAGTAAAAAGCTTTCGACAGCAACAACAGCAGCAAGTGTATCATCAACAGCTAGAGAAGATGGAGACCTGGGTGGCATGGCACGGAGGGCAGCAATCCTTTCCTGGGCCCCTTTTACCCCAGCCAAGAAACCCACAGGTTGGGCAGCAACAACAGATGGTTGAGCAGCGACTCCTCTATTTAAGGGTCATTTAGAAAATAAGATATTAAACATGATTTGCTTAAAGCTAACCTTTGAAAGTTCGAACTTGCAATTAGTGTAACCATAAAAATTATTACATTTGTGCCAAATACTGAATTGTTATGCCACTGAAATAAAATAACATACTAACAATATGTATCCAGAGGAAAGAAATGTTTGCAATAGATTATATCATCAAAAGTGTTTACTCTCATTTACAAAGTCCAACTACAGATTAGTGTTTCAGGGGGGAAAATCATCTTTTATGTTCATATATGTTAGCTCAAAAATCCCTAAATAATTTACATGAGTAAATCCTTCATAATTGTATCTTTGGGATATTCATAAAGAATGAAATAGAAAAAAAGTTTTCCAATTAAATTATCTTCCTGCCAGTCAGTGTCTGTAATTCTTTGCAGTACTAGCAATGAAAGTAATTCACTTCTAGTAAAAGAACTGAGGGGTAAAAGGTAGATATGGGGATAATGGAGTTTTCAGGGATATGAATGGGCTAAAGTAAAACAAATTCTGGTCGTTTACAAAATATCCTGATAACGCTTTTCTCATAATATTGCGTTACTTATCAGATAAATATATTCTCTCTGGAATTTCATCTACTAACTATGGCATTAATTAGGCTCTAAATAGAGTAATCCTCTGTTGACATAGATTACAAATGGTGCTTGAAGAGTGAAGGTCAGAAATGGCCTTGCTTGCTCATACAGATCTAAAATGGTAGAAGAATATGCCACTTGCCTTCTATCTTTCTCACCTTTATATCTCCTTCAGGTTAATATTATAGCAACTCATCTACAGTAGCATGTCAGAGCAGAACAATGCTCATACACTTTCTTAAGGAAAGCTTTACACAAAACTATTCTCACCAAATTCTTAATTTAAAAGGTCAAATATAAGCATAAACTATATAATGAAATATATGATGCTATGGGGCATCCATAACAATTTAAATATCATAAAATACCATTATATTTCCTGAGTATAAAAGTGTTTTTAACAAAATCATTAATACTCACTCAACTGTAGCTCTTCCAAACACTGTTTGAAAGGCTTCTCTTATGGGACTAACTTTGACTTCTTTGTCTGAAGCAACTATGACATCCATGTCTCCACCAGAATCTAATGATAAAAGAATCAAAACAAATAATCTCAAAAGTATTACACAGCTGCAGCCAAATGGTTTTCTTTGCAATAACGACCAACACATCTAATTCTAAAAGTTGAAGCCTTGGTCCTGGACCATAGCCAAAATCACTCAGCAAGAATGAATCAATTAAAACCCCTGTACAGCACAATATTATAGTTTCAAATGAGTTCAAATAATGAATTTAAATTAATACTAGGTAGTTAAACTAAAACTAACTGGAAACATAAATCTTAAGTAACGAGGAAAATTTTTATGATGGTTTTAACAGTAATCCGAAAGCACAACAATATGAGCAAACATATCCTTATGGCTGACAAATTTAAAAAACTTTTCATTCGAAAGCAGTAATACAAGTATTAGTAACGATACTGAAGTTTCTCTTACACAAAAATTCTTTCATTTGAGGATCAAGAGTTGTTATCATCGAATCCACTGAATTCTTGGCTTTTTCAGCAACCTTAGATAAAATGCCTCCACTGCTACCAACAGCATCTTTTACCCAGCCCATCAATCCTCTTCCACCTGTGCTTTGAGCCCCTTCTTGCCCAAAATCCATATTTTCCTTTACTCCATGACTTTCTGGAGACATGTCAGATCCCTTGCTTGGTGGGATTGCAGCGCTGCAATAACACAAAAATGTTTCCTTATTGTAAGATAGGTAATTGTACTTAGTGTGCTATAATATATCAATAATTAAGTTTTGGGGGAGTATGTGTAGATTAGCCGTAACAGTTACCTGAATTTAGGGCTGGTTCGTTCCAAAACATGCGCCGGAACCTGTGGTAAATTAGCAGCAAGTGGAGTCACCATTATAGGCTGAGTTTTTAAGTCTGAAGTACGTGTTGTTGGTGCCTGGCTGGCATCGGCGTTCACACTGCTCACTTCTTCTTTGCTTTGAGTGACTGGAGTAGGTGTTGGGATAGCAAAGCTCGGAAGGGCAGAGGGAGGTGTTAGACCAGAGAGTAGATTTTTCCCTTTGCTAGATGAACTTTCAGAGTACACTAATCCTGATCTGGTATCAACGCCTATAAATCGTAAATTCAACGAGAGCCAAAAGTAAATAAAATTCACTTCTATAAAGGATCATAGGGGTAATATTTAAAAATTAATTATTAACTCACTTGATTTGGATACAACATCACTCAAAGACATAGTTTCCACTTTCTTCTCCACAAATTCAAACGATGACTCTCCGTTAGAATCTTCTTGCATTATGCCACGTATAACACTAAATTATTTCATTGGTGTCAACTTAATCGCTACATAAGACACCTTGAAATAAAAACCAGATGTCTATCTCCTGTTTGAATAATAGGAGATAGTCATGCAAAGTTTCAACAAAATCAGGACCGCGAATTGATCAGGAAGAGCCTCGAACGCTACACTGGTCACAATCAGAACCACAATATACAGATTTTTCCATAACAATGGCTCTGACTAGTTCGACGGATAGCGATCGTCAAATATTGGGCAAGAGAAAAACAAACTCTGTGTGAAATTCGTAACTTGCCGAGTACCCCGAGTACAAACTATTTCACGCATGAGAAGTTCATGGTCTCTTTTGGTTTCTTTTTGCTGAAGAAAACTACCTACGTTTAAATAATATGATTTATGTACTTGAATGAATTATAAAGTAAATTATTTTTATAAATTTTCCTGATAATTTATTAAGTTTTTTAAGGATTATCGATATGGAAATGTCAAGAAAAGAAATTAATTTTAAACGCTTACTAAATCAGTGTGAAAAGTTAGTGTTAGAAAACCCGAAAATGGATTGGCGATTAGAAAAGGTATTTTTGAGTTCTTATATACTGGACTTTACTTCTTAAAAGCAATCTTACATCAAAATAATGGTTACTCGTTGCAGTATATTTCCGCCCTGGGTCCAATGGTAGCAGAATTGCAAAGTATTCCGAAGTAAGATATATATGTATATATTAATGTACTTAAATGTAGCATCATGCACAATGGTTGAGTTCTTCATGCAACGAAAAAATTAACGTGACTATGCGAAACAAAATTTTGTTTCATGTTCAAAATTCCTCCATTGATTGTTATTAATGTGTGTGTATCTTCAATGAAGCAAGCCAAAAAAGGATTCCATGAACGAGTACATTAGGAGAGTTCACTATCTCAGAGGTCTTTTGGAAGCAACAAAATTGGTGAGTATTAATCTTAGGTCGGTCAAAGAGTAGTGCAATAGAGATAATTCACATAAACATTTTATGCCAAAAGGCTTCGCCATCAGAGAAAGTTGCTGCTGTACAACTTCTATCTCATGCTCCGGCTGCAACTACAGAAACGATCACGAAGGAAATTCATCAAAAGTCGACGTCTCAGTTTGTACAGGAGCTTAGAGATCAACTTTTTCAAACTGATAAAGGTAATCACGGATAGATTTTCTCGTTTATAGAATTCAGAGAGTCAATGTTTGTTATGTATGATGTCTATAGGCATTTGCAGGTTTTTTTTATTTTGGGAGACTTGTAAGCCTAGACTCCCTTCCATTCCCATCCTTGTATGCCCTTCCTCCCGGTCTGAAGAGCATAGCTAAACCAGACTTGAAATAACTCAATAGAATTTTGTTACAGGGAATAATTTTCCCTCAAATTTTGTAATGTCATTCGTTAAAGTATTATTAAGTAGTTTCGTGAGTTGTGCTTATTTACTGAAATTTTATTGTGCTTCAGCAATTCTATGAATGATCCATTTTGATTTGCGTGCCATTTGTAATTATTTGGTTCTGCTGTTCACCCTAGTCACCTGCACTTTAACTCAGTATGTACTATAGCTTTAGTAAAATACCAGATTAACATAACGTTTTACCAAGTTATGGCCTTAAAACTATGAGGAAAGGCGAAGTGACAAAGAGAATGCAATAATTTAAGTTTTGCAAATAAAATAATTTTCATGTCTTATAAAGCTTCAATTTAAAAATAACCGAGAACTACACGGAGATCTGAGAAACATCTTACTATCAAATCTAACCTTCAAGTCACTGTGAATGTATTTCCATAACACTATACATTAAATTAAAGTTGCAGAAGTTATAGTATTGAAACTCCCATGATGAATGTTGAAAATGAAATTCTTTTAACTCTTTTGAAAATCATAATGAAGGCCCTGATGAAGGATTGAGGCTAAGAAAACAGCAATCGACCGATGGTGACTTAGATGCATTGATAAAATATCACCACTCAATGCAAGAAAAAATAGCTGATGATATGATCTTATTAACCAGGAATTTAAAGGAGCAATCTATGATTGCTAATGCCATTATCAAGAAGGATGTAAACGTAAGTAATGTGTCATTAATGTATAATAATTCTGTATGGCGATATTTCATACATCCTTTGTGAGCATTACACAAGTTGACTTTTTTCTGCTTATTGATTCAGGTCCAGAAAAATATATGATATCAAGTTTTTGTTTTAAGATGTATTTTTCATCCAACATGCTATCAAAAGTTCCTTATTGTCTAATTATTAAAGAAATTCCATTGGGAGGTATATGATTTTATTATACTGAAAATATTAGTTAAGGAAAGTATTTATTGAATTTAAAATGTGTGGAGTAATATTGCAGCACATTTCCATGTAACTTAGTCACATTTTACCCCTTAAATCACCTTAGTAGTAATTCATTTCCATTATTATTATGCTGTTATTATTGCAGCATTCTGGCACTGTGCAAACAAACCATTATGAAGGAGGTAATTTGTTTATATGGTACAAATAATATAGTTGTTACTAGTTATGTAGTTGTAGTTATGTACTCGTATGTAGTTATAGTTATGTGCTATAAAATAGTATTTTCAAAGATTCCATTAAATAATATACTCTTTTCAAATGATTTACTGAAACAATGTTCAAATATTCAAATTCAAATCTTTAATGTAAAAATACAAAAGAGTTACATGTAAATTTTTTATTACCATTTCTTTATTCCAAAATTTTGTTACATTTTCATTTCTTTTCTAAAAATTTTAAGAATTTAAAGACCATTTTTTGTATTAATTTAAAAAAAAATTATTTTAGTAGATTACTGAATGTTTAATTTGGAATGAATTTTTTAATCAGAATAATCGTTCATTTTATTTTGAGTCTGTTTTGATTCTGACCATGTATGGTGTATACATACAACAGTTTTCTTTCTATAGCCTATATTTGATTTGATGTGAAAATACTATGTCTGAATTAGGAGAATAATTTCAAAGAAGTAAACTGTTAAAAGCTTTACATACTATAGGGACTGTCCACAAAGAAACCTCCATTTAATTACTGCAATGGAAGTGGTTGGGCAACTCCAATGATTCAAATGGCAATTGATTCAACAGCTCAGTACACATCCAGCTGTGCTAAGTTGTGTTGCCATTTTTTCATCTTGTATAATTTTATAAGAGTGGTACAATAGTAAATTATACCATTAGAAAATTATTCCTTCTGTGGGGTGCGTGGTGTAATATGATTTTTGGATGTAAAAAACATGTTACCAGCTGAAATTCATATCAAAATTTGTGGTTTTCATGAGCTAAATGCAAGGAGTGAAAGTGTAGGATTTCGTAAAAGTGGAAGAATAAGCATTCATGATAAGGAAAGGAGTACCCAGCCATTTGTACTCCATGATGAACTCATTCAGAAAATTGATGAAAAAGTATGTGATAACAGGCAGCTTGCAATTTCTGAGCAGTTTACACTGGTTGAGCAATCCTTTTACATGAGGTAGTGATAGAAAAGCTAGGTTATCAGTTGTTTTGTGTTCTATGGACACCAAAAACACTTACCAAGAAACAAAAAACAGCATATGGGATTTGCCATAGAATTTCTCATGTGTTATGATGCAGAAGAACAAGACTCAACAGAATTGTGACTGGTGATGAAATTTGGGTAATATTGTATGTAAATATGCCGACCAGGTTAGCTTGGTGGGTAGCATGCTCGCTGGCTAATCCAAAGGTCGCAGGTTCAAGTCTCGCCCAGGTCATGGGTGTTGTGTTTGTCCAGATGGGCTTTTTCTATGACTTGAAGAGGTGTGAAATGACCATAGCCATCAAAGCACCCTATAAACAAATATACTACTACTACTTTACGTAATTGCTGAGATAAAAAAACAGTGAATGATTTGGGGTCATACTGATTCACCAGACAAACCAAATAAAATCCAGCAAGCTTTGTCTTCAAGAAACGTTATGGTAACTGTTTTTTGGGTTGTAAATGGATTATTGCTTTGAAGTTCATGGAATGTGGAACATCCATAAATTCTGAATTTTTTTTGTAAAACTTAAAAAAAAAACAGTACAGCCATTCAGAATAAATGTTGTAGAATGTTTACTTCAGGTGATATATCATTGTATTATTATGATATCCGTCTACTATATCTCACCTAACTCAGTTACTTTTATTTGGAATTTGAGCATGGCAGACCAGGTGAAGCTCTTTTTAAGACTATCCTTGAAGTATCACAAAGCAGAAATGAACATTCTGTTCAATCAGAATCGTTTAACACTGAACAGTTACTTTTATTCAGATGTCATGTTTTTGCATGACATTTGCCTGGCTTTCATATCTCTGATGATAAAGAACTTCAGAATGCTGTTACAGGCTGATTGCTGTCACAGATGGCAAAGCTTATTGAACAGGAAATTTATAAACTGGTCAAATGCTATGATAAATTCCTCGATTTAAATGCAGTTATTAGAAAATTAGTGGATAGTTGCACTTTAATATATATATATGCAATAAAATGTGAGTATCTGAGCGTGTTCTTTTTTTATAGTCAAACTGAGGTTCTATTGTGGGCAGCCTTCATAGGTTTTCCACAAAATTTTATGTAGTATGACCTGAGTTTCATCACTTATTAATGTTGCAATACACTGAATCAGGTGATATTGCAAAGCAAAAAACTCATGGTTAGGCAATATTTCTTTGTAAAATCTAGGTGTTCGATGTTTATCGTTGGTGATGAACAAGTCTAATTGATGACTTTGAAATGTTGAAATTTGGTCTTGCTACTTATTTGGAACATTACTAAATTTCCTTTTTATTAAAATTTAATGCCATATTTTTTTATTACAGACAATAGAAAAATCATCTGATCTAGCTGACCAAAGCATGACCCAATTAAAAATTGAATCTGAAAGATTAGAAATGCACAGGAAAAAGGCTAGCAAGTGCTGGGTGTTTGTTATAGTGTTTGCTGTCATTATAATCTTTGTTTGTAAGTATGCTCTGTATCACTACTGAGTTTTTAAGATGTCTATATGACTTTAGAGTAACATTTTAATTTTGTATTTCAGGGACTGTGTTATTTATGAAGGCGTTCAAGAAAAAAATATGAATACGTCTTGAATCCATGTAAATTGTGATTCTAAATTCAAGATAAAACTAAATGCAGGCATGTTTTATCATAAGTTGTATTATATGGACATATTTGATGTTAATTTTTATTATTCATATTTTCAGAAGATGCATTTATATTTTAATGATGACAAAAGTTTTTTATTTATACCTGACCATTTACTATAAATGCTTACCTTGTTGTAATGAAATGAAAGAAGCTGCAAAACTTTATTTTAATTGTGACCTTGTTTATATTGGACAAAAATTCAGCTAAACAGTCCCATATCCTAAGAAAAAAGTTTAAGGCCGTAATTAGTTAAGTAATTTTCATCATTAAATTGAAGATAGCAATTGTGGTGAAAAGGGATCAAATAATTGTGAAAAATTATAAATTTTTAAATTTGATTCACATTTAAAGAAAGTGAAAAGATAGACTACTTATGTGCTCATACTAGAAGACTACAAGGTAGAAATTTGCTCAGTGTCATCATAAAGATCTTAACATTATTTCATTAATTTAAAGGTTTAATTACCATCATATTTTTCTGCCTGTAACAAGTTTCTTCATGGACTCCTCTCTTCTCTCAGTCAATCTCTTTGTATCCACATTCATCCTACATTGATGTTATCCAGTCTCCTTTCTGTTCCCTGCTTTCTTTTCCTCATCCCTTTTCTCCCAGTCTCCAGCAAGCAACCCATTCTCCAGGAAAGTCCAATTCAGTTCTTTCTTGTTCTGATATTTTCTATCAGAGCCTTTTTCTCACCTCCTCCCCTTAAAACCTCCTCATTCACCATTTTACCTTTCCAGCTTACTCTCTCCATCCTTCTCCCACATCTCCAGGACCTCCAGTCTTCTTTCATCCTACTCTTCCACCACATCATGCCTGATTTGGTGAAAATCATGCTTTCATCCTCCTTAATTAACCAAGCCCATACCATATAACCACCCATACAGCACTACATTCCATATATGTAGCACTTTGCTAGTCCCTTCCTCAGTTCTCTATTTAATGGTCCACAGAGTAACTTCCTTTTCCTTTGGAATCCCTCATTTGAAATTTCCATTCTTCTTCTTATATCAATTGATAAACACATAATCTCATTTATCTACTCCCTACCATCAGAGTAAAAATTATGCATACTCAAGTTTAAACCTCAGTTACAAGAAATCGGGCCATTCAATCTCAGCATGATTGATACAAAATTTTAGCTTGTTTTATGGTATAAGACATTATGTGGTTTGGGAATGTTAC
This sequence comes from Rhinocypha anisoptera, assembly GCA_011762765.2. Taxonomy (NCBI): domain Eukaryota; kingdom Metazoa; phylum Arthropoda; class Insecta; order Odonata; family Chlorocyphidae; genus Rhinocypha; species Rhinocypha anisoptera. Next base: position 858 of record WURS02243395.1, on the reverse strand, counting down.
AACCTCGCAAAGCAGTGACATTGCATTGTAACATCTGTTATTTTTTGCATGTTGCAGTAAAGTTGCATGAGAAACTGCAGTGATGGGTTTGGTACAGAAGGAGATAATGGACTAGCAGTAACACTGCAGTAGAAAAACAGACTTCTGCATTTCCCTTGTCTCTTCCAAAGCTTTGTTAACACAAACAAGTAAAAATCAGTAATTAGCTCATCCACAAACTTAATATTTTAGCGTTAATTGCTCGTTCATACAATAAAAAAGAGCTTGACAATGGTGCAAACTTTTATTGCGTACAGCCACCTGATGAAGAGAAAAAGTTGTTTTACAATTTTTTACAATTTCTTTTGTTTTATTTTAAAGAGAATTAGAGTTGGAAAACCTATTGATAAAGGATTCATCTATATAATGTTAAAGTTTGGTGTCAATATATATATATCTATTGTGGTTGTTCAGAGGCTTAAAGTTTCAGCTTTCGGGAAAACTAAAAATGGGCACTTTACAAGGTTTGTCTGGAAAGTAATGTCAGTGAGTTGGTTAAAAATAGTTTATTGAACTTTTTGTTACAATTGCTCAAAATTCTTCAAAGTAGGTCCCATTTGCGTTGATTCGGTGGCTCTATAGAGTTTTCCAGCTGTGATTGTAGGCCTCCTCTGGAAGGTACTTTAAAGCCGCCGTACAAGCTGCTTGGAACCCTCTATTGTCTCGAAATGCTTGCCTTTCATGGGTGTTTTCAGGCATGGAAACAAAAAAAAGTCAGAGGGAGCCACATACGGGCTATATGGGGGATCTGGGGAATCATTGGTACCCCTGCTTTGGTGACGAGGAAGGCTGTGCGGGCCGACACTCCTTCTGCACACA
>WURS02243394.1:0-41845 GCA_011762765.2 Rhinocypha anisoptera | reverse complement strand
ACAGTCTGCCCTCAAACTCATGAAAAGTCAGTGGTCATTGTCGTTAAGGTACAGTGAAAGTTCTAAATTCGAAAAGCAAAGCAAGCACAAAGGCAGGACCACTTGCTGTTTCATTATATACAGTGACTGTGACATTGTTGTTAAATCTCATGAGTTTGAGGGTTTACTGTACACCAGAAAGAAAAAACACACTAACAGAAAAAATTGTGCTTTCACAGAAGATTCCCTAGCAGACTCGAATGCTAGGGCCAAATGATAAAATTGTTAAGAGACCCACTGGTCTTTAAAAAACATGAGAAAGTGGTTGGCCGAAGTCGGTGCAAGAGGACAGTGTTCATAGAGGTCTAAAGAGATGGTGATGGTGGTGTTGAGTATTTTCTCGATTCTCTAACGTGGCATTCCGAACGATATCTCCAAGATATTGAGTGACTTGGCTGAAATGCTACCACGAGCGCCAAAAGCAAGCCAATAAACTTGCGTTGCTTTGCCGTGTGCCATAAAACTACAGATTTTTGTCAGATGAGGTTCATATTTGTCCTCCTTCTTGGCGGCTCGCTGGAGATTCGTGCTAGCAAGCTCGAATACTACCAGGTCTGGACGCTTTCTACATCGGAGAGTTGGTTCCAAGTTCTTGAAGGAACCAGTCTGATCTAATAACTTAAATTATAAATCACGGCGATTTGTGCGTCTTCTGCAGCTTGCTAACCACGCCATTTCACCAATTCAAAGTGATCACTGATCAAGCTTGGAGATGTCTCTCTCTCTCTCTCTCTCTCAAGAACGTTTTTGGCTGTTTCTTGTGTGCTGATAGTTAGGATTTATACTTAAAAATAAAAGAATGAATAGTTACCACACTAAAATAAGACAGAAAAAATCGGCTTAATTGGGGTTATAAATCGCTTATAGACAATCGCTTATGACTTATGGGCATACATGTGTCAAATTGGGTTTTTTTTACAGCAAAGTCGATTTCCTATGCACACAGAGAATCGGTATCCAATATACCTGATTTTTGTGACCATTACAGGATTAACTTAAGTTTGGAATTCCAATCTCACAAAAATTCATAATTTGCTAGATAATTTCATCGGGATACTGAATAAAGAAAAGAAAACAAAATTGGTTGTAACATGTCACTGAAAATAGTCAATTTATTTTAAATTTGTCTTTATTTAAACCCAAATAAAAATAACCAGAAGATGAAAGTAGTGAGGTGACTAGACCTTTAGGACCTAAAGTTTAGGTAAGCACACCATCGACTTGAAGAGTGCGAACGTCCTCTGTGGACGGTCGCACCTAGTTTTGATGCTTTGTGTTGTGGCAGCGCAGTTTACTCTCTTGTCTTAATTGTCACACTCAGCTGCTTTACTCACAAGATGCTTTACCAAATTGGCACAGGTTGAAGCGTGTGGACTCGACCTAACTCGTGCAAAATGAACACTTATAACCCCGAAAACGTGTATCTTACGCTAGTTTCACTAGCGGAAGAGTTTCGCACCCAGAAACCGCCTGACATACGAAATTGTGTGCAATGTTTGCTGGCCATTCTCAACCTACGAGTCCCGTTCCCAGCTATTGAAGCGAAAACTCATCTTCAACTTGGCTCTTTACTCCTCGAGCATTCTACCAACCTTGAAATGACTAAAACTCACTTGAAAAAAGCTGTGCGTTAGAATTTATTTTCAATTCAATTTTTAAAGTTTTTTTGTATTTGTAGTTTGTTCTTGCAGATTCTATACCCAACTGTGAAGAAATGACCTATGAGTCTATCTCTTTGTTGGCTCGCGTTTACGAAAAGATGGTATTTTGGATAACATCTGTGAATATATAATTATTGATTTACTTGTTTTATTTATGCATTCTAGAATTATATTTCTGGCGCCAAAGATATTTTACGAAAAGGTGTTGAAAAATCTTGTCATCATGCTTACTGGCACATTAAATTGCTGTTTCAACTTGCTGTAAGTGATTTGTATTTTGCTACTTGTGGATATTCAAATTATTATAAATTGAGTAGCAAGTGCACGCAAATGACCGAGAATATGTCGAAGCACAAAATATTCTAAATATCGGAGCGGAATATGCCAACATATCTGGTGCGCATTACTCGAGAATCTTATTTCTGCTAAGCCGAGGAATGATGCTGATGGTTGGAAAGCGAATCAACGAGGTTCAACCAGTGTTGAACTTAGCTGGCCAGTTGGCCGAGTCGTGGCAAGGCAACGTTCACTTGAAAGAAGCACTGAAAGTCTTCTTCCTCGTTCTCCAAGTGGTTCACCATCTCAATGCTGGTCAAGTGAAGAGTGTTCGACCATGTCTAAAGCTTTTGCAGCAAAGTATTCAGAACATCACCGCTACCTCGTTTCACCTTGATGATGGTATTTGAGCTTGGATATATTCTATTTGTTTTTTTCTCTAATATTTTTGTTTTTCTTCAAAAGAGTACCTTCACTTAAGTATAAATGATAACTTTATATGGATGCCAAAAGAACACATGTGTGTTCTTGTTTATTTGGTATGTTTGGACTAAATATCAACTTAATTTTTTGCTTATATTTTTTTCTTTAAAAAATATGACAGGTGACGGTGTTGCATTCTATGCAATCTGGTTATATGGAAAAAGCACAAAAATATACTGAAAAGGCTTTGTTACAGATTGACAAGTTGCGAGGTTTGTATTTGATATATTTTATTCGACAAAATAATGTCTAATTGATTGTCTTGGTCTAGCTATTGGGGATCACTCAATGTTAAACACATTTCAATTGATTTTACTCGAACATATTTCGATGTGCCGTTTGGTGATGGGCAATCGTTCTTTGGCAATCAAGGAGGTAATCACTTTCACTTCACAAAACTCTTGATTCTTACTTTCAATATATAAACAAACAGATTGTACAAGCTGCAAACATATGCTATCGTGACCCGACATTAAAAGCACGTCACAAGTCACTTATACACTCGTTGCTGGGAATGTACTCAATGTCAATGAACATCACAGACTGTGCTGAAAACCAACTCACCATGGCGATGAAGGTAAACGCTTCATCTCTAGTGTTCTTTTCTTTTTGACACGTCTGTCTCTGTTGCATTATCACAGGTCGGAGGTGGCTCCAACGAATTGCGAATTCTAACCAAGCTCAATCTGGCAATTGTCTATATGAGGAACAAACGCGAATCAGAGTTGAATGAACTTCTTAATAATCTCAATCCAGAGTCGCTACTTTCGACGTATGTTGGATTTTTATATTTTGTTAATTTTGTATTTTTAATGCATTTTTCTTTATTTAATCGTTAGTTCTCAAAGTCTCAAGGCTGCAACTTATTACGTTTTGGGTCTTAATTCTTATTTTAAGGCTCGATATAATGACGCAAAGTTTGTATTTGTTTTCTAAAATAGTTACATTAGAATGACTTAACTTTTTCCCTTAGACGTTACTTAAGAGAAACGTTAAAAATGGCTAATGGTGAAGATTTGAACCGGTTGACATCATGTTCACTAGTTTTACTTGGTCACATTTTCTATTCCTTGGGAAATAGGTAAAATAAGCTATGTAAATTTGATCAAGATACTAATTTGTGTTTGATTATAGCCGTGAAAGCCTAAACATGGTTACTCCCGCCATGCAGTTGGCAAGCAAAATTCCTGACACCCAAGTACAACTATGGGCAACTGCTCTTCTAAAAGGTGCCAAATGATTTGTTCTAATCTGTTACTTACTCGAAAATATGTCTACAGATCTCTATCCTCCGGACAATCCTCGTCAAAGCGAAGCCATACAGATGCATGACCAGTTTTCACAAATACTGATGAATGATCAATATCAAGCATTGCAGCTACCTGAGCACGGTTACATTAACGTAAGTTTTGTTTAACACTTCGTTGATATCTAAGTTCAATTTTGTTGAATTCAAGTTCATTAAAACTAAGTGAGAAATAATTCAGTTGAAAGTTTATTGCAAACTCTATTGATTATTTTAATTAAAATTAACTTTTGTTATTTCAGTGGTATGAAGCTTGATTTTCTTCGTTTGATATCCACTGAGAAAACTCATCGAGTCATGTAAATTGAAATATTACACACATCATTGTTTGTTCATATTTTGTTTATTAATTTATTGCAATTTAATACAATCATTTGTGTAAATATGATTTTTCGTAGATACCACAGTTTTTATTTAAAAGTAATTTTTCATTTGTGTTTGTATAACTTGTCGCACCTAAAATCTTACGTTATGATTTGTAAATAAATGTAATTAACCTTTTTAATGAAAAATAAAAAGCTTTAAACTCCGTGATTGTTTTGAATAGATCAGTGGTTGATATATAGTCTATTGCTAGTTGGTTGACTGATTAGTCTAATGGAACGCAGGTAAGATCAATGCAAAGCACTGGTCCATTGTATTGAAGATATCTCCAACCTATGTTTGCTTTCAATCATTTGTTTATCTTTGAATTATTCATCAATCTCATTAACTGTGACAACATTGGACACTGTTGAATTATTGATTGAATGGTATCGATGTTGGTCTGTGGCCAGTTTAGGGCCAAGTGTTTTAGGGCCTAGCTAGCTGGAATGGTGGACTTGGTGCGCGCATGACCAAACAAGGCGCATGATTGATGAACTCTAGGAAGTGGCCACAAAGTTCAGTGTAAAAGGTGAACCTTGAGTGAGAAGACAGTAGAGGGTGAGCCCAGTTGGGAGCACTTGAGCACTAGGGCAAATATATAGAAGAGTGCGGTGTGGCATGTTGTGGCACGGAGAAGAGTTGCCACGACGTCAGCGAGCTGCTAGGCCGTTGACCACTATCACCCAGTAGTTATCTTTTCCCCAATCGCCCGCAACCATGGACCAGTGTGCAAGTGGCTCTCGTGTGCAGTACTCTTCATGCACTTGCTCCACTACCTACCGCCAATCACTTCGAGTTGCATCAACACTTCTTTGCGGCGCGAAACCTTCTCTTCTATTCAATTGCAACCAAAAGTGAGCACCATCTCGCACAACCACCCTACTCAACCATGACTTTCTCTATAATGCATTGACTTTTGGGGTCAGAACCCAGATTTGCAATCACTGTTCGAATTACATCATTTTCATGTTGTTTACAGTTTCGTAACACTTTCGATTTCACTTCACGTGCGCGATTGCGGACTGAAATTGTGTCAAGATACCAGTTGAAGAGTTTGGTTGTTCATTGGAGTCTACCGACTGGTTTTGTGGGAGAACTCTCCCCAAAGCCCTAAGATCGGCGGAGCGATGCCTCGAGTTGGGTGGCCCGAGTGGATCGCAGTGCAACTGGGCACCGAGCCACGCCACCATCAAGTACACAGCAATTCTGGCCGGTGGTGACACCATACTGGTTGGGCAGCTAGTTGGGTTCACCCGCTCGTTGCTTGCCCACTTTTGTCACCATCTTCGCCATGTCTTTGCTTTGCGTCACTGGTAAGTGGCTCAGCTCACTGCTTAGACAATTACTTGTCTAAATATCCGTCTCGGAGGAGTGAGGCTCAATTGTACCGAGACACTGTTGACTGTAGCCTAGTCACCCCCTGACAGAACCGCCGCACTGCCATACTCAAGTATGTCATGCTTTATTGGCTTTGTGCCATTACCCTTCACGGTATGCAATCGACCTAGTCCGAGGCCAGCGATGACCAAGCAATCACTGTGACAATAAACTTGTCCTCACATTAATTCATTTGTTATTTGTGCTTCACCGTACTCACTCTAGCAGTTTAGGATACATGCAAGTCATCACTTGAGTTGACCGTTAGCATTTAAAAGTCGCTTTGAGTTGCTGATCCTATGGGATGCTATGCTCTAGTTACCCCAGTTGGGGGTGATTTAAATAACAATGATTAGTTAGTTAAATAAATAACATTTAGCTATGATTAGTTTTCGGTAATTAACATTTCTTCTCCTATAATTTTCTTCAAATAATTAGCTTGTCATCATCTTTAATTATGTAATTACTCCCCAAACAAAAAGTATTGTTGAACTTTTGTTTACATAGAGTAGATAGCTAAGAAATTATTTACTCACAAAATTACTTTTTTTATTCAAATGGACCTATTTTTCTTATAGTTCGTAAAGCACGATTGCTAGGAAACGATGGTAAGTAATTCTGTGAAGGGTTTGGTGAGTTGTGTAGTTGTGATTGGCCAGCACTACTTTCCATATGACACTCTACAACAGATTTTTACAATCCAATTTGGCTACTCTCTAAGAGTTTTGTTATAGCTTTTTAAAAATTATTTTACATTTATTATTGTGTATTTTATAATTTTAAACCTGAAAATACTTGTAGCTAATAATTATTAAAAAATCTATTTTTAATTAATCTAAGTTTGACCAGCTTGTTCGCCACTGTTTTTAATTTTTCTGACCCCTTTTAACAAATTTTGTAAAATTGACAAGATCAAATGATAGTAAAAATCAGGGCAAATCAATAAGAAGAAATCGGAATTGAAAGATGGGTCATTTAGATTAAACCAATTAAGTTGCAAAAGTAGTGTGGAGCTGAGCCTTGCCGAGCAATGACATCACATGCCACTCACTGGACTATCTGTCACTTCTCTGGCGAGACGCATTCCACTTGGTGGGTGGCAATGGAAACTATGTGAATTATTGATATTGAACATGTCAATTTGCTTTGGTGCTTCACCTCGGAAACCTCGCCTGATCACGTATGGTACGGAAATCCAGCATGTTTGGCTAGGTGACAAGACTGCTGGCTAAAAATACAGCTTCATTGTTTATTTTAGCAAATATTGGATCAACACAATTTTGTGGAATTGAATAACGTCAGGGTGTGTTGCGTCAACCGGGGTCTAAACGGAAATAGTCTTGATGCCAATCACAACGACAGTTTATTCGCCGCGGGCCTAGTTCGGAAGTAGTTGTTAATTAATGGTCATCTTTTACAGCCGAATTGAGCACGTATGCCACAGTGAAGCTGCAAAATGTCAAGTCTACCACCGTTATGGTAAAAGGCTGTAATCCATCATGGGAACAAGACTTTATTTTGTATGTCTAGCTTCGTAAGCCTTGTTTCTCATTTGACTCATTGAATTGCAATTTTACAGCGAAACCAATCGTCTTGACACTAATCTAGTGATTGAACTGTGGAACAAAGGAATTCTTTGGGATAAAATTCTTGGAAATATTTGTGTGCCTTTAACTAGTATTCAGTTTTCGGAGCGGGTTTGTTTATTAGATTACTTAGTAGCATTAGAATCTTATTATTCTATTTGTAAAAATGCAGGCTCACCATGAAGGACAGTGGCTTTCTGTCGATGCTGATCTCGAGATGTTCAATGGAGAGGTTTGCTCTACCTCAAATCCAACAGGCCATTTTTTATTGGTTGAAATGCACTTTGAACCTGTTTATGGTATGACTTGATGCTTTTGTCAATTGAAGTTGTTTGCTAAACACCGACTTGTATGCACAGAGTACAAACTGGAGGATGTTCGGCAGTTCAGCCAAAATCTCAAAGATATCAACAACTATGTGGAAGAGGAAGAAGAAAGAAATGCATGGAATGCCGAACACCAGGTGCACTTTCATGGTCATCAACTTTACTGTAAGTGTGTCTTAAGTGAGTAGTAGCTCTGTGGTGAGTAACCCTTTGCTTGTGCTGTGTCAGCGGGTCTCTCCGAAGACAGTGATTACACTAGTGATATCAGCTACTCGAACCAACAAAACCATTGCGTGTCATATCACCAAGCAAATTCATCGTCTTCCCAGTTCGAGTCGCTGGCCAGGGTTCCCCACCATGCTGCCAATCCCGATCAACACACCTCGTCGCCACCGGCATCGTTTCCCAACTCACATCTGGTTCAGTCGGCACAAATCAACAACTTGCATCCAGTTAAGTCGGCACAATTGAACATCTCACATTCCGTTCATCCGGTACAGTTAAACAGCTCACATCCAATTCAGTTGAACAGCATACATCCTGTTCAGTCGAGCAGTTCACATCCAATTCAGTTGAACAGCATACATCCTGTTCAGTCGAGCAACTCACATTCAATTCAGTTGAACAGTACACATCCTGTTCAGTCGAGTAGCTCGCATCTAGTTCAATCAGCACACTTAGTCAACTTACATTCGATTCAACCGGCCCGAATGACCAACTTACATCCGGTTCAATCAGCAAATTTGAACAATTCACACCCAGTTCAAACGGCACCGTCTCCGCATTCACCCTCTGTATCAATGCATTGTGTCAACACTTCTTCAAGTCAAATTAAAGTAATCAATCCTCCAAAAGAAACGACCCGGCCCAAACGAGAGTTGCCTTTTGGTGGCAGATCTGATATTCGAGCCATCTATCAGCAATACCATGTGGTGAATCGCCATTCACCCGTACCTGCCAAATTTGCCCCTTCTGAACCAGAACCGCTTTATTACAACAGTCGTCCCCGAAGAGCTTTACCACAGATTAATTTAAACACCACCGCCAACGATAAAGAAAGGTAAATAATCAAAAGCACTAAATAATAGTAACCTCTAATGTCTTTTACAGCAATAGATCTCGCAAGATGCCTACTATACCAATTAGTCGAAGTTTTGTTCAGGCTGGTTCGCAGTTTCATCACGAACCCCTTAACTATCGCTCGCCCCAGCATCCCATTCAACACGTAGCAACTCACCAGAACACGGTGAATCAAGAACAGCTCGCGCCAAGAATTACTGTTCACCCTTATCAAAATACTATGTTCAATCATTTCAACCACGAACCACATCAATCGTCTCAACTTGACATGGACATTGAAATGCAAGAAGAAGCTATGCAAGTGACGTCTAACTTTAATCATAAAGAGATCGTGCCTGATCCATCTTCTTACCGTCTCAAGCAACGTAGAAAAGCGATCAGAAAGCCAAGTCTAGAGCGTCAAGGTGGCTTTGAGCAATACGAAGAACAAATGGAGCAACGACGTAAAAGTGTTTTTGCCCAGCAACAGCAACAACAACAACAGCAACAGCAGCAGCAGCAGCAGCATCAGCAACAACAACAACAGCGGCAACAATGGAGTGGAACAGAAGAAAATGGAAAAAAACAAACGAATGCTTTGATTGAAAGTGGTATGCCACGTGTGATCCATGCCAATGTGAGTCACCCACCACCAACAGTGTCAACTAAAACTATCAACCCTGTCAATCACGAAGAGTTCCGTCAGGATAGCTATGAGACATTCACCAACAGTGTAGCGCCCGACCTTGAGTTAGATTCTAACGAGCTAAGCTTTGAAGAAAACAAAGATTACCCAAAACAAGACCAAATAGTTCCTCAGAGTAAGATTCAGCCAAGCCATAGTAATCAACCGCTACAGCCGCAAGACACTTTATCCAGTGACATAGTTAATCTGAACGGAGAGAACGGTGAATGGACCAGTGAACAACAGGAACAGTTATTCCTTGATCAACAATATGAAGAAAATTGGAGCCGGCGACAAGCACAGTTTGAAAAAGACATTGTCAAACAAAGTAACAACTTTGATAGTGTGACAGCTATTGAAAAGACTAACATGTTTGATATGATGAATCAAATGGGCAACAACTTTATGGGCGAGCACGATATGTGGCCAGAACATTCAAATAAACTCATGGATGAGCCAACATTTGCCATGAACAATACAAATTTTGCTTCTAACACGGAGAGAGAAAACAAGCAAGATTACACCACACCATCCATTGTGATCAGTAATAATGATCAAAACGAGAAATATTCCTCCAAAGAGCCTGATCAGTTTGAAAATTTCAATTCCATACCAGACATTTCCAACACTGCATTTGACCACAGTAACTTTATGTCAATGCACATGGATAGTATTGACAAATTTTCAGCCAACAATAATGACTTTGTATACCAGAATGCAAGCAATAGTTTTGTTCCTTCAGATGCCTTTCAGGAAAACGACCAAGAAAGAGATATGTTTACGCTCAACAATGACTTAGCTTCGAATCTGTCAAACCAGTCTCTGCCGAGCGCTATCAAGAATGAAAGCAAATCTTCAGAAGCCAAGACAGTGACGTTTAACGAAGAAGTAGAGAAGAAAAGCCCTCCTGCTTTGCCTGCTAGTCTCTACACTGATGGCCAACTTGTGGTTCAAACTAATACTGAGGGCATGTCTAAACCCCGAGTTCGCTGGATCAATGCTTTCAACAAAATTACTGCCCACCTTAACGAGGTAACTTCATTTATGCTTTTATTATTCAAGTAATTATTTTAATTATTTTTTAAATTTATTATTAATTATTTGCTATGGTGATCATAGCAAAGTGGAGCTAAACCAGGTCTTGCGGACATTTTCCGAGGAATATGCTTTCGTGGAGGGTATGAGTATCTTTATCAATCCTGACAGTTGTCCCACTAATATGTTTGATGGTATCGATTAGAGACAACCCATTTTTCAGCGGAATTGATGCTATTCCAGACATAAGACCACGAAAAAAATCCATTCCGCTAGTTAGCGAACTGGTAAGTTATTAAATATATATATGATTAATGTATTGTAACAAATTTTGATTGAATAAAACAAAATTATAGGTTTTAAAGGTGAGTAATTGATATTGATTGTGAAAATTAGCTAACCACATCGCATTCAAAAATCTCAGACAATGGCAGCCAGCAAACGGAACGCTGGCTTGACTACCGCCATACCAAGAGCTTCACTCAATGATGAAGAATTGGTAAAAATTGTTATTTTAAAATTATATTGAATAATAATGCTTATTGGCGCGGTGGTGCAATGTGGTGTGTGAATTAGAAAACTCACGTCTACAAGAAGACCCTGCAGGCGTTAATCTATCCGATATCGAGCACCACTCCGCATAACTTTCAACTGTGGACCGCCACCAGTCCCACATACTGCTACGAGTGCGAGGGTTTGCTGTGGGGACTGGCGCGCCAGGGAGTGCGCTGCACTGAGTGTGGTGTCAAGTGCCACGAAAAGTGCAAAGACTTGCTCAATGCCGACTGCCTTCAACGTGAGTCTTCAATCTACTAAACTCACTACTTAGAGGTCTTACTTTAATTACGTCAGCATGCGGGGGAGAGTGTAGAGTTAATTTTTAAAAATAATCTCCATCTTGGAACAGTGCTTTTTAGTAAGCAAAAGCGCTCACCATACGGAGAAAGGGGGTTAAAAAATTCTAATATTTTGCTCACACAATTAAAGTATGGCCCCTTAACAAAAATTCGCAAAATCATCTATTTCGAAGTATCACCGCAATGTTGTCAATTTAATGCAAAATGATTTTAAATTTGTGATTTTACAAATTCTAAAACATAAAAATTTTAAATTCAAAATTGTGTTTAAAATATTAAAGTTTCAAATTTCAAAGCGGTGGTACTTTGAAATTTGCAAAAGCGCAAATTTTTTATAAGTGTGTACACATTCACCAATCTTTTCTTTTCGATTTCCAACAATTTTGTAGTAATTTTCGATATCAAACATTTTCACGTTTACTTTTGGTATCAAACAATTTCACAGTAACTTTTAATATCGTAAATTCGAATTCAAAAATTTTTCTTTCTTGAAAGCTGGTTAAAAATATTTTATATTTAATATTTTAAAAATTGAAATTATTTATATGAAATATTAAATAATTTTTTTTGATTATTTTTAAAATAAAACAAAAAATATTTGCTATCAAAAATAATCAAAACACTGCTGCCTGCTTGCAGGGGCTGCCGAGAAGAGCTCAAAGCACGGCGCTGAGGACAAAGCCAACAACATCATCTTGGCCATGAAGGAACGCATGAAGATTCGCGAACGCGAAACGCCAGAAATATTCGAGCTTATCAGGTTCGAGCCTCACATTCGAATCGTTGCTCATCTCTAGAGATGCCAGTTGGGCGCTTTTCTAGCATACAGAGCTAGTGCGCAAATAGAGGCGGAATTTGCTTAGCTATATTAGACTTGATAGAGCCTAGATTCTAGTTTGTATGACATTTTCCAGCAGTTAACTAGATTAATGCGTCAAACAATGAATTCATTTTCAGAAAATGAACAGTTAAAACAGTTTAACATTAAATCAGATGGCACTTAATCTAAGAAACCAAACGGGTAGAAATGAGTACCTGTTTACGGGTTCAGGTTTAAATAACAGGTTAAAAATAGTGGGTATAACAGGTAATATTTCAGGTAATCAATTTTCCTTTCGGGTACAAAATTTTAGCAATTTGGCTTTTTAACCTGACGTGCAGTGAGGCAAATCAAGACAGAGCGTGATTTCGGATGATTCACTTCTCTCAACTCTACTCCTTCCCCCATTATTTTGATCATGCTGATGCTTAATGGACTGTAATTGTAATTAAAACAGGGCGGTGTTTAGTGTGGACGTTAAGAGTCACTCTGGACACATGAAAGCGGTTAAGCAGAGTGTGCTTGACGGCACCTCTAAATGGTCGGCTAAAATTGCAATCACTGGTAGGTCATGCTCTTTCCCAGGTGTTCCCACCAACCGATCCCTTTCAAATTTATCTCTCTCTTTCTTTGTAAACACAAACACACGCCCGAGCAATCTCTGAGTGATCTGTGATTCAGAATGGCGCATGTAGTCATGGCATGAGTGTATTATGTTTTGTTAACCATACCTCCGATTGATTCTAGTTTTTGCTTCTCACATGCTTTGCTTGCTTGTTCTAGTCGTTTAAGTTTGATTCGTAAACTTACCTTGGTTTATATTTTAATTTTTTCTTGCCACTAAATTGAACCTCTCCTCGTCCAGAAACATGTTTGGTGTTGATCCTAACACTCATGTTGATGAAATGCAAAAAGCCGAGCAGGTGATGCTTGACAGTAACTGGTCGGCCAAAATCACCATTACAGGCATGTATACTCCTATTATGTTCCTCAGTTTTATTTTGCAGATGCCTTTTGTCTGGACTTCTCACCTTTCCGTTGCCTCTTGTCCTTTATTGAACCTTGTCCTGTTCTCTCAATGCTCCCACTCTTCTCTTGTTAAATTGTCTGCTGCTAATTGCTATGTCCTTCTGCAGTGCTCTGCGCGCAAGGCTTGATTGCCAAAGATAAAAGTGGCACCAGTGACCCTTACGTTACGGTTCAAGTTGGTAAAACTAAAAAACGAACACGCACCATATCACAAGATCTCAATCCAGTGTGGAATGAAAAGTTTTATTTTGAATGTCACAATTCGAGCGAGAGGATTAAAGTGCGTGTGTGGGATGAAGACAACGATCTTAAGTCCAAGTTGCGTCAAAAGTTTACTCGAGAGTCGGATGATTTTTTGGGTCAAACCATCATTGAAGTGCGCACCCTGAGCGGAGAGATGGAGGTTTGGTACAATCTCGAGAAACGCACGGACAAGTCGGCCGTGTCAGGTGCCATTCGATTGCACATTAGCGTGGAGATCAAAGGCGAGGAGAAAGTGGCACCGTACCACGTGCAATACACCTGCCTTCACGAGGTACACTTCTCACCCACACCCAACTCGTTTCACCCCACTTGTCATTGTCATTTCATAGAATTTATTTCATTACTTGTGCGAGACTGCCAACAATGGACAAGTCAAACTGCCTGACTATAAAGGGGTAATTTTGTTGCTTATAATCATAAATTGTCATTCGTAACATTTGGTCAATAGGACGATGCCTGGAAAGTGTACTTTGACCCACCGGCCAGAGAAATCGTGGACGAGTTTGCCATGCGTTATGGGATTGAGTCAATTTACCAAGCAATGACGTAAGAACATAAGACGCTCGGTTGCGCTAACCAATATTGACTAACTGCTCTTGACACAGCCATTTTCATTGTCTTTCAACCAAGTACCTATGTCAAGGGGTGCCTGCTGTGATGAGCACACTATTAGCCAATATCAATGCCTACTACGCACACACATCGGCTTCTTCCAATGTGTCTGCAAGTGATCGATTTTCTGCTTCTAATTTTGGGGTAAGCAGTAATCCGAGTTTATTTTTTAAAAAAGTTATAAATTATAACTTACACCATTGTACTATGAGCTAAAAATATTTTTTTTGCAGAAAGAAAAATTTGTAAAATTATTAGACCAACTTCATAATTCTTTACGAATCGACCTTTCTATGTACCGAGTACGTTTTCTTTAAATTTAGATATTAAAGACAAAAATAATGGTAATGATAAATTATTTTATAGAATAATTTTCCTGCGTCTACGCCTGAAAAATTGCAAGATCTCAAGTCGACAGTAGATCTGTTGACCAGTATAACATTTTTCCGCATGAAAGTTCAAGAGCTATCGAGTCCACCTCGAGCGAGCACCGTAGTGAAAGATTGCGCCAAAGCTTGTCTTCGTTCAACTTACCAGCTTTTATTTGAAAACTGCACTGATCTCTACTTGCGAGAGTTTCAAACTGATGCAGGAGACAAAAAAGAGAGCCAGGAGGAAGCAGGACCGAGCTTGCATAATCTTGACTTTTGGCACAAGCTGGTTGCGCTAATGGTGTCGGTGATTGAGGAGGACAAAAATAGTTATGCTCCGGTTCTCAACCAGTATGTTTCAATTTGTTTTAACTCAAATTGTAACACACACTAATAACTTTAATTGATTAGATTTCCACAAGAATTTAACATTGGTCATTTGAGCGCTGCCACCATGTGGGGTCTCTTTTCGGTGGACATGAAGTACGCACTAGAGGAACACGAACAGCATCGTCTGTGCCTTAGCTCAGCTTACATGAATCTACACTTCAAGTGCAAATGGTTTTACAATACCTATTGCCGTGATATACCTCAGTTCAAAGACAGTGTGCCTGAATATCCAGCGTAAGTCCATTTCACTTGTCAATGTAACAAGTATGACATCTCTGTGATCTAGGTGGTTTGAGCCATTTGTGATGCAGTGGCTCAACGAAAACGACGATGTTTCTCTAGAGTACGTCAACGGTGCTTACATGCGAGACAAGAAAGATGCGGTATGTGACGCCTTTCACTGGTCCCGACATTACTCACGCTTTGGCTTTATCTAGTTTCAACAAAGCTCGGAGCACACTCTCTTCTCCAACTCCGTTGTAGACGTCTTTACTCAACTAACCCAATGCTTTGATGTCATTCAAAAACTTGAATGTCCAGATCCGGAAATTGTTAAACGTTATATGAAGCGATTTGCCAAGACAATAGTTAAGGTGCTTTCGGCCTATGTCGACATTGTTAAACGAGATTTCCACAATCATGTTAAAAATGAAAAAATAGTAAGTTTAATGTTTGTTTCATAATCACCAAGTTATTTTAATCATCTAAATCTTAGTCGTGTGTATTGATGAACAACATCCAACAACTACGTGTACAACTGGAAAAGATGTTTGAGTCTATGGGTGGTGAAAAGGTACTGCTGAGTGTGCTATTGTTAAATTTAATTACATTTTGTTTATCTAGTTGGAAACTGATGCAGCAAATATCCTTAACGATCTTCAAGTCACCCTAAACAAGCATTTGGATGACCTTAGCGCTATTTTTTCAAAAAGCTTAGAACCTATGATTAAGAAGAGTGTTGCTGAACTTGGTGTTTTGTTGAACCAAGTCAAAGGCAGCTCAGGAAGTTCAGCACAGGCTATGCAAGCACTTAAAAGTAGTCCGGAAGTAGCCACCGATGCTGACCACATTCTCCAGCCAATGATGGAACTTCTGGAAGGCAAATTAGCTCAATTCTTTAATATGTGCGAAAAGACAGTCTTCAAGCGACTTCTCAAAGAAATATGGAAACTTGTGATGATAACATTGGAAAAAACCATTGTGTTGCCTCCAATGAACGAAAAGAATGTGATTCTACAAAACCTACCAAATGCTAAGATTGAAGATGTTGGTCGTTTGTTCAAGAGCAATCTCTCCGCTAATCGCCTCACTAATCTTGGCGTCATTGAGGTATATGCGCAAATGCTTCTTGTTTATACTTTATTAATTAATACTCAATTTGTCATAATAGTCGTTACAATTTGAGAAAAATCTAAACCCACGACAATGTGCTGTACTTGACGTGTCGCTTGAACAAATGAAACAGTTCTTCCATTCTGGTGGAGAAGGTTTAAAGAAAACCTTTTTGGACAAGAGTCCCGATATACAGTCGTTGCGCAACGCACTGTCAATGTACACTCAAACAACGGACACCTTGATCAAGACTTTCGTGACTACTCAAACCAAACAAGACTTGCCCACCCAAGAAGACGGACCAGTGGGAGAGGTGTCTGTACAGGTGGACATCTTCACTCACCCCAATTCGGGAGAGCACAAAGTTACAGTCAAAAGTATGGCCACCAGTGATCCATCTTGTTTCTAATGCTATTCTTGTTGTCTATGTCAGTTAACGCATGCAACGAACTCAAATGGCCCAATACAACAATGTTCAAGCCGTTTGTAGAAGTCAACATGATTGGACCTCATCTGAGTGACAAGAAGCGCAAATATGCTACTAAATCTAAAGCTAACAATTGGTCACCAAAGTTTCAGGAAACATTCTATTTGTAAGTCAAATCAATTTAATTGGTGCAAATGAGAAACAAGTAGAGCTAATGGTTAACCATTTCTGTTCAGCATAATTGGCAACGAAGATGATCCGACTTCGTTCGAGTTACACATCGCAGTAAAGGACTACTGTTTTGCACGCGAAGACCGCTTGGTGGGTGTGTGCATTCTACAGCTTGCCGACATAGCCGAACAGTGCAACTGCAACTGCTGGCTCCCACTCGGCCGACGCATTCACATGGACGAAACTGGCTGGACCGTGTTGCGTATCCTCTCACAACGATCCAACGACGAGGTGGCTCGCGAGTTTGTCAAACTCAAGTCCGAGGTGCGCAACGATGACATCAACGCCAACCAACCTATGCCCGCCACCAATGCACCACCCACAGCTGTAGACAAAACTAAACAGCTCCAATGAAAAGTTGCACACCGAAAAATACCTATTTGCTACCACCTGTTGTGTTGTTATATATTAAGTACAATGAGTGTTACATGTTGAATCGCGTAAGTATTAAGCTCTACTCTATTCATTCGCTATACCTTGGATATCTTCTCGCATTTGAATGGCTAATCGAGACAGGTGTGCATGATCAGAATGATTGCTTTCCGAGTTTAATGTGAGCAACAAATACAATTAGGGATGCCAACATTTTCTTGTCTGAACCCTAACTAGATTCAGAACGCAAAATATTATCTTGACCATCTTATCACTACATAAAAAAAATCTTGAAACTAAACCCAAATCTGGGCAAATCAGAAGACTAAAATTATAATGAACCTGCAATACAACGCCTGATAACTCAAAGCAATAATTCGCAAACATTACATTTTTTGTGTAAATACCAAAGCTTTTTTTTCATTTTTCATAGTTTATCATATCTTATTTTGTACATGATTTTTTTAACAAATTGTTTTTTTGCAAGACAGGCATGAATCTTTATATTATGTTGTCATTTATATATTTTGAAATTAACTATTTTTTGAGTGCCAATTTATAAAAGTTTGTTATTTTATATTTTAAGAATATTTTTACAACATCAAGCAATGACAAATTGAATTTGATGACATTGTGATTTAGCCAGCTAACGCGCTTAGTGCATAACATGTTTTTTTCTATTTACACATTAACATTTTATTATTCTACACATTTTGTTACGCTTTCATATCATAGCTCATTTTTTACCTTTTTGCTTGAATCAAGCCTATTTTTTCATTGCGTTTGAAACTATTTGTTCAAATCACTTTTTTGTTTGTTACAACTTTTTTTTACTCCAAGAGTGCACTTAATAAAATTTTATTCGTGAGTTATTGAGAATTGTTTTTTTTCAATAATAATTTTCTTGTGAGTTTCCTTACAAACCCCAAGTTTTCTTACTACCTTGTACCGTAAAACCATAATTCGTGATTAAAACCCAAATCAAACACAAAACCAAACTGCCATTTCAATGTCTATTTTCTCCACTCTCATCTCTTAGTCATCACGCTATTCAATGTTAGATTATTCAGAGAATCTCCCTGAGAAGAAATGGTAATACATATATTACAAGCGAACTTACTTGTAGAATCGAAGGCGGTTGTCAGGGGTAAAAGCTCACGCAGTACTACGACAGTTGGACCTCAGTGAGGTAACCTGACATTCACGCAGTCTGTGTGCGTTGTGGTCGAAACAAAGTGCAAGGCAGAAACAGTTCCAAGTTCGGCAAATCCAAGCAAGCACAAAGGCAGGACAATCTTTCTTGTTATATTTAGTACAGCGACTTTCACACGCGTGAGAGTTGAATCGCATAAGTATGAGGATCTACTGAAGTCAGTTTGGACAACTCGACACTAGATGACTCTGGCTGTCTCAAAACACCGCGTGGTTTGTGTGCTGACTGCATGTGACTTTTCAACTAAAAAAATAATATAACTTCTTCATCTTAATATCTTCTGTCATATTTTTCCACAGTCAGAATGGGTAGCCGGAAAAAGAAGAAGAAGTTTGAAGACTTTAAAAAGATAAAGCTTAAAGCGGGTCGCAAGATTCCGAAACATTTGAACGAAACAAAGCCAGAATTTACAGCAAAGAAGATTCAAATCAAGCCAATTACTTCTCAAAGTTCTCTTGATCCTCTCAAGTTGCTCTCCGGAAGTCAACTCAACACACATCTCAAGCTCTTGTATCTCAATAAGTTGAATGAACAACTCAGCGTGATGAGCAATCTATCACAAGGTGGTGAACAAGTGCAAGTGATCAGCAAGTATCTTACCGACAATGATGAACGTGTTCGTAGCGAAGCAATCCGATGTCTTAAAGTTTGCTTTGATCTGTTGGCGAAGAATAGTTCAACCAAAGCTTTTGCACCAATATTCACTATCATTTTGACTTTCATCAACTGTGGTATTACTCATATTAACGAGAGTATTCGTAAGGATTCACAAAAACTGTTGGCATTCATTATTGACAAATGTGACACGTCAATGGATTGTCAATTGATGCAAATGTTTCTCTCTAAGATTAACGCCTCGTTCATGAACTCGCTTGATATAGATTACTATCGATTATTGGATAAATTTGTTTCGATTCTCCGAAAACGCACATCAGCGAGTACTGATGCTGAGTTAGACAATATCAAAAGTGTCACCAACGTATGTCAAGAATTAAACTGGTCGACTTCACATTATTGCATCGATCTGCATTCTCCCTTTACGCTGGATAAGAGATATTCCAATATTCAAAGTTTTAACTTAACCTTTCAAAATAACACAGAGCACACCTCGACGAATGAGCAGTTCTACAAGAGAGTGAGAGAGATGGTGGTCAAGGATGTTCGCATGTTGATTGGCAAGCAAAGTGGACGAACGATATCGCAAGGCGAGGGCCAGAAAGCGATCAGTGCACTGCAGATCACCTTAGCACTGGGCTTGCAGCACGAGGTGTGGCCCGAGCAGAGTGAGTCTCCAGTGTCGGTGCCACACGTCACTATCACTCAGCCCGCAACCCGAGCCGCCAACCGAAAAGTGGAGCATAAAACCACCACTCATATACAGTACCAAATCAACTGTTTATTGAACAAATTCCGTAAGCTATTACAATAATAAAAACAGTTTTTCTGACTTAATTGCTAAGTATTTTGTTGTTATATATTAAAATGCTTCTTCTGCATTCAAAGTTTTCTCTTCCTTGAATTTATTAAACTTAACGATGAGATCTGCAATGGAAATCTCTCCGTGGATTTTATTGTCCCTGGTGCGCACGTTGACCGTGTTGTTGGTCATTTCTTTTTCGCCAACCACCAAGATGAAGTTGTACTGAGCCAGCTGGGCATTTCTCACTTTCTTGTTGATAGTAAGCCCAGGATCGAGTTCGGAGTCCACTTGAAAACCTGCTTCGTACAGTTCTTTGCGCACCTTTTCAGCATACTCATTACCACTTGGTCCAACTGGTATTACCATTGCTTGGCGTGGTGATAGCCAAAAAGGCCTAGATAAATTATATATTATAAATAATGACACAATATTAACTAATAATCAAGTTACCATTTGCCAGCAAAGTTTTCGGTTAGAATAGCAATAAATCGCTCAATTGATCCGAGAATGGCGCGATGTATTATAACTGGTCGCTTTTTAGTGCCATCTTCTGCAGTGAATGAAAGTTTAAATTGGATTGGCATTTGGAAGTCCAATTGAATTGTAGCGCATTGGAAAGGTCTCTTCAAGGCATCATTGACAGTGATATCAATTTTAGGTCCATAGAAAGCACCATCGCCAGGATTCAGTTTCCAAGGCAAACCAAAGCCATTCAATGCATCTGATAGAGCCTTCTCAGCAGTATTCCAGTCCTCGATCTCGCCCAAAAACCCTTCTGGCCGAGTAGAGAGGCAGAGTTCGAAAGTAAATCCAAACAACGAGTAAATGTATTTCAAAAAATCCAAAGCATTTTTAATTTCTTGAGACACCTAGAAATAATTGCAAATGTAAATAAAAATCATGTACAATGTACAATATACCTGGTCGATAGTGCAGAAGATATGGGCATCGTCCTGTTGAAATCGTCGGACTCGAGTAAGACCAGAGAGAGCACCAGACAGTTCATTACGATGCAACACTCCAAAGTCGGCTAAGCGTAGAGGCAACTCTCGCCAAGAGCGTATGTCGGATTCAAAGATGAGACAGTGACTAGGACAGTTCATTGGCTTCAATCCGAAAATCTCCTTCTCCAGTTCAAACTTAAACATATTTTCCGAGTAATGCTGGCTATGTCCAGAAATGTCCCAGAGTTTCATGTTAAAAATATTGGGAGTAATCACCTCGGTGAAACCGCGTTTCCGATACTCGCACTATTTTTTGTTAGATTATCATTAAATAAACAAAAAAATAACAAATAAAACTAACTAACCCTGATTAAGTCCATTAGAGAGTTATAGATGAATGCGCCCTTTGGAGTGAAAAAACAAGAACCAGGACTTAGGTGATGAAAGAAGAACAATCCTTGTTCACGACCAAGCTTTCGATGGTCTCGTTTGGCAGCTTCTTCTTGAAATCGCTGCCATTCCTTGAGTTGTTTGTTATCCGGAAATGAAATGCCATAAACTCGTTGAAGACTCTCGGCATCGGCCTTGCCCTCCCAATATGACGACGATGACTATGGATTTAGACAAACATTAACTTAGAGACAACACCAAGAATGGCTATCAATACCTTGGTAACTTTGAATGCTTTCACAAAGCCAGTGTGTCGAACATGAGGCCCGCGACACAAGTCAATCAGGGTGCCACATCGATAAACGGTAGTTTTTGGATCTTTGACTTTCTCTTTTAGAATCCTAACTTTGAACTGATTGTAAGCAAACATCTCAAGAAGTTCTTCTTTAGTCAGTTCAAGCCGCTCAAACGGTTGCTTCTCGCCAGTGATTGACTTCATCGAAGTTTCTATAGAAGGATAGTGAGCTTGCGACACCGAGTTGAGATCGACATCGCCCTCACAGCAAGACTGCTTCATAAACATGTCGTAGTAGAAACCATTCTCTATGGGTGGTCCATAGCAAAGATGACCTCCATAAAGTCGTTCCATAGCTTCGCCCATAATATGAGCTGAAGAGTGCCAAAACACTTGTTTACCTAGAATCACGTGTTAATCTCAAAGAGAAACTCGAAATCTGTCAATTACCTTCATCGCTATCAAAAGTCAAGAGTTCCAATGAGCAATCTTTCTCCAACGGACGCTCTAAATCCCACAAAACACCATCAACTTTAGAAATGACCAAAGTATCGCACCATGATTTAGGGGCAATTTGCTTTGCAATTTCCAGAGGCGAACTAAACCAGCTTTTTCCTTTCACTTCCCGTAATTGCCCATCTTTGTTTTTAGCATTGACAGTGATTTCGACACTTTTACTTTGGTTCTCGGCAAGTTCAGCCTCGTGTCGAACTTTAAATTTTTCCCAAAGTTGCTGACGATTTTGGATAAAATCAGGCAATGGCTTCAATTCGGAAATATTTAAGTTAGTCATCTTCTGTGAAACTTCACTTTGAACATCGACAGCCATCTTTCTATGATTTAGACGACTTTTTCCCGGCTCCTAACAAATTAGACAGAGTAGAAAAGGGTTGAATCAAAACAATCACGTGTTTTGCGCATCACGCATCGTGGTCTTACCGGACAACTAGTGAAAATGCAAGCTGCTTGGCGATTAATGAATGATGCAATAGATGAAAGCCGTTTAAGTCGAGCCGGATATGTGAGTGATGCAAGCAGTGGAAATGGCATAAATCGGCAGGTCCGAGCAATCGCCGGTACACAATACGCGTTGCATTACCTCCACGGTGTGTTGTCGTGGAGAGCTGTACAACCACTATTCCCACCTCACCACGTCACTATTTCGCATCCATGGGCGTCAAGCGCATCACTAATATTAGTATAATAATAATAATGATAATATAATTTCATGATAAAAATATAATGCATATACTTCTAGCATAAGTAATATAGTTAATACAAAAATATTAATCACCAAAAACAGAGCTCAATCAAAGTGTTGCTAAGAATTCTCCCATCCTTTGATTTGGCATGACGTCATTTGCTGACAAACAATCTAACAGTCCACCCAGAATGTATTATATCACAGTCATGATCTGAAGGACATGAGTCATGACTCAATTTGTTAAGTCAAATTTGTTAACCAAACTAGCTTAACTCAACAGTATAATGGCTATAATCCCATTGGTATATAGATGAATATTGGGCATATAGGGCACTTCTTTGCACTCACAAGACAGGGAGTTCTTTTGAGTTATGCCACTAGTACTTCAAGTACTGTACTTGCCGCGACCGGCTTTGACGACCTTGACTGTCCACTCTTCACTGAACTGATCAATTTTGTTGCTAACCTGTTGAGTCAATTTTTGTAAGTTAATTTAGAAACGGCAAGACGACAAGTCGTTTTCAAGTTTGATTTACAATCTAACTCGAACTCTAGGCGGTCCGTTGCTTAGTTACAAAAAAGTACGTGGATAGCTTTGGTAATGGGGTACCATAGGTGAAGGCAAAAAGAAATCAAAAGTAAGGCCGGTCGAGCTCGGTAGTTAATCTCGAGCGATGGACATTGGAGATAGCGCAGTCGCGGTGTGCGCCATGGCACTGCAGTGCTTCAACTAGCTGGGGGAGTGAATCGAGTGAATTGCTATGGCTGGCCGAGCTGACCACGGCAACCCCACGGCACCGCCACGGCACCAGCACCACCAGCACGCGTCCTCTTCTCCGCTTCGATGCGACCACTCTCGCATATAGACACACGAGACCAACCGTGAATCTAGTTTAGTTTTGCGAAATGTGTTTGCCGCTGTGAGTCGACATTTTGTGATCATCACCATTCACCCACTGTCAACATTTATGCTCATCTCACGTTACGCGTCATCTAATTCTTCGTTCAGGTTTATAAAGCATCCCTCTTGATGTATCCCTCACTTAGTCCCATTTTCTCCGAACAAACTCTGAACTCTGTATGGCATCTTATTTCCGATCGTCCAATCGCATTCGCTTTGGCCTTTCTCTTTGTTTACCTTTGCTACAAAGTTCACTTTTTTACTGAGATTGTAGTGGTAATGACCTCATCCGAAAGGTTAACTATCAATGTACTTAACATTGTATTTCTGGAAGGATTTCAAAGATGGAGTTCCGAAAACTGTCAGAATACATTCGGATGGCCTACCACCAAACTACCCGAATGGTTGGATTCCAATTATGGAATCTGCTGCACTGGAACGCAGTCAAGTAAAATCGATAATTAGTTTTGGCCAAGAACTAGTGGCAGTGCGCGGTGCTAATGGACAGGTTTACGTGACTGATGCTTACTGTCCACATCTGGGTGCCAATCTCGCTGTTGGAGGTCAACTGGTATCAAACTGCAATCAAGATTGCATTCGGTGTCCTTTCCACGGGTGGACTTTCCGAATGCACGATGGACAATGCGTCAACGTACCCTACGAAAATGGTTTGTACCTCATTCAATCTTCCATTTCAATGCTAAGTTATTCTAACCACTAGAATCGCTGCCCAGTGCCAAGCTCAAGGTGTGGAGAAGCATAGAAATAAACAATGTGATTTTTGTATGGTATCACGCGGACCACGAAGAACCAACTTGGTTTCCACAAGAACTTCCGGAGATAAGCAACAAGACATGGAGACTACAGGGCCGTACCGAGCACTTAGTCAACTGTCACTTTCAGGTTAATTTCTACTATTCTTTTCCACTTCCTCTTATATTGGCAATAATGATGCTTGCAGGAGATTCCCGAGAACGGCGCCGATGTAGCTCATCTTGGAGAAATTCATACCAATTCCTTCTTTTTAGGGTCCAACATGCAGTGGTTGCCACGAGTGGGACTATTGGGTAAGATTGTGCAACATGAATGGCACGCGCAGTGGAGTGCGTGCCCACCTCCCAATGCTCATATGTCCAACATCGAAATTGTCAACCATAACAAGTTGTTCGGCTTCACTTTGTTCACCGTCAATATCAATGTGAATCAAATTGGACCTGCGTACGTCGAGCTTAAGTTTAAAACTGGCTTCCTGGGTGGCATCAGAGGCACTTTCTTGCAGCTAGTTAAACCAGTTGGGCCAATGCGAAACTCAATCGTGCACAATATCTATACGAACAACACGATGGCTGGTTATCTCTTCGGCAAATTTCTTATCTGGGCTGAAGCTCGCATGGTATTTTGACATCAAATAACAAATAATCATGTCCTTGATGACTATTGTTTTTGCAGCTTGAACGAGATATCCACATATGGAACAGAAAGGCATTTCTCAAAAAACCATTCATTGCCAAATCGGAGAAATCACTGGTCAAATTTCGCCGTTGGTTTAATCAGTTTTACTCGGAAAGTAGTGTGCGAAAAATAGATTGGTAGTTCGCTCCTAGAGCTTTCTTAACGCACATGTGTTATTTTTTGATCAATAAAATTCGAACCATAAATATTTATGTAACGTTTTAATAAATAAATAAAAAATTATTAACCAACAAAGTTTCGAAAAAAACAAAAAATAAAGACAAGAAATCAGCTGTCCACTATCGATAGTATCGAAAGATTCGTCCACGTGAGTCATGTGAGTTGCATGTGTTGACTCCTGAACGTTTAGATTACGTTTACAGTTTCTCTTATTTATTGGTTTTCAACTTTTTATATCACTTTTACTAACGTTTGTTTAACGTGCTTCTATTGTATATTTGTTTTTTTGTATCTTAAATACTTTTTTATAATTTGTTGTACATTATATATATTTATAATTTATAAATAAACTTTTATAATTGTTCTGCGAGCTTAAGTCATCTATCAGCATGGATAATAGTGTTTATTCCTGTTCTCACTTGCGAAACATTTGTGTTCTTGCTCACGTTGACCATGGTTAGAAAGGTTTTATTTTTGGTAGTTTAATCACTGCTAAACTGATTCTCTTTGTTTCACACAGGTAAAACAACTATGGTTGATTGTCTTTTAGCCAGTAATGGTATAATTACTCAAAGAATGGCTGGCAAACTTCGTTACATGGACTCTCGACCGGACGAACAAGAACGTGGCATTACAATGAAGAGCTCTAGTATATCACTCATTTACAAAAGTGAGTTTGTTTTTTCTTGATTATTTTTTTAGTGGAATTACGGCTTAATATAATTTTTGTTTATTGTTTTTAGAAGAAGATGGTGAAAGTAAAAATTATATGATCAATGTCATTGACAGTCCTGGACATGTAGATTTTTTCGGCGAAGTTTCAACCGCATTGTGTATATGCGATGGTTGTATCATTTTGGTGGACGTGATTGAAGGCGTTTGTTCTCAAACCCGAGCAGCACTGCAACAAGCGTGGCTCGCCCGGATTCGTCCCTTGTTAGTGCTCAACAAAATTGATCGTCTTTTTATAGAACGAAAGCTAAGCCCACTCGACATCTATATTCACTTGACACAAACTTTGGAACAGGTCAATGCTTTTGTTGGAGAACTTTTTTCATCTGAAGTGCTCAACAAGATGAGCTCTACTAATGTTGAGCCTAATTGTGAAGAATCGACTGCTACAAGAGGTGATCAGAATAAAAAACAAGTCTTCTACGACTGGTCATCTGGCTTTGATGATGTTGACGATTCTACTGTCTACTTCTCACCCGAAAACAACAATGTTCTTTTCGCAAGTGCAATTGATGGCTGGGCCTTTTCCGTTACGGATTTTGCACGGTTCTTGTCCAAATCCAAACTAGGTTTTAGTGAGAATGTACTGCGTAAAACACTATGGGGCGATTTTTATTTGAATTCTAAAGAGAAGCGCATTCAAAAGGGAGCGCAATCAAAGGCCAAGAAGCCATTGTTTGTCACATTGGTGCTCGAAAATATGTTTCGGGTTTACGAAAAGTTTGTCTTGCAGCGAGACAAGGCAGAGATGATCAAGATGGCGGAGTTGTTGGGTGTGAAATTATCAGGGCGCGATTTGAATCACTCGGACCACAAGACGGCACTGACCCATCTCTTCTCTCAGTGGTTGCCTTTGTCAAGAGCGGTGCTCGGTGCCGTGTGCCAAGTGGTGCCATCTCCTTCAGACATCAATTCCGAGCGGGTAGAGCGAATCATGTGTGCCAACGAGATGCGTCGATTTGACACATTGCCCCCCGAAACTCAGGCACTCAAACAAGCCTTTCTCCAGTGTCGTGCCAACACACTCGATTCACCCACCACACCTCTCATTGTTTGCATCTCAAAGATGTTCTCTTTTGACCAGACTCTTTTACCCCAATTCCGAAGCAGACCGCTTACTTTGGATGAGATCGAAGAATTACGAAATAAACTAAAAGATGTTAAGGTAAAACCAGATTCCTCTCCGAATGAAGATTCGATGAGTGGCGAGGTTTTAACTGAAGAAACGCTTGAGAAGACTGTTTTTATTGGTTTTGCCCGCGTCTTCAGTGGGTCTTTGAAAGTCAACGATTGGGTTTACGTTCTAGGTCCAAAGCATGATCCTAGTAAAGTAACGCCTGAGTTAATAGATCAAGTAAACTTGTCGAAAGCAACTTTAGCTGAGTTGAAGGCTGACCAGCATGTCACTAGAGCACAAGTGAAAGACCTGTATCTCCTGATGGGCCGCGATCTGCAGAGTGTGAAAGAGGTGCATGCTGGGCATATCTGTGGCATCGGGGGACTCGAAGCACACGTGATCAAATCAGCAACTCTCTCCACCACTCTTTACTGTCCTCCTTTTGTGGATTACTTCACCAACACTATTCCTATTCTTCGTGTGGCAGTGGAGCCTCAGAATCCTGCCGACATGCCAGTGTTAATTCGAGCATTGCGCATGCTGAATCAAGCTGATCCGTGTGTGGATGTTAAGATACAAGAAACTGGAGAGCATGTGATTATTGCTACCGGCGAAGTGCATCTTCAGCGTTGCATTGTCGACTTAGAGAACTTTCTTGGAGAAGATGTTTTATTTAACATTTCCGAACCAATTGTTCCTTTTCGCGAAACTGTCATAGATCCTCCTAAAGTGGACATGCTTAACGAAAATATTTCAGACCAGAGAATTGTTTTGACTAATTCGAATAAGAAATGCTCTATATCACAGAACACAACTGATGCTGAGAAAGTACTGCCGATCTTGAACAGCAATTTATCTGGAGTGATTGAGCAGACAACTCCTAACAAGAAATTTGTGATACGTATTCGTGCCAAGCAACTTCCTGAAAATGTTGTACTGTTATTGGAAAAGAATCGTTCAATTTTGACTCATCTAATGCAATTTCAACGCAAGAACGTTTTACAAGATACTGATATTAACTGGGTGAACGAGTCGAGCCAGATACTAAGCAATGATATGTTGAATGCAATGCGTGAATTAAGATCGCAACTCGAGCTTCAGTTTAAAGAAGCTGGTTGGCCTACAGATACTGTAGACAAAATCTGGTCAGTTGGTCCGAAATTTTCCGGTTCTAACATTCTGATTAACAACCTGAGCGATTTGAAGCATCGATCTTGTTTTGTATCTACGCCCAAAGAAGAGCAACCTGACTGTAAAAAGAAAGACATTCGATACCAGTATGAGAACAGTTTCATCAATGGTTTCCAACTGTGCACTCAAGCTGGTCCCTTGTGTGATGAACCTATGATGGGAGTTGCTTTCTTCGTTGAACAGTGGCATTTGCTGGAAGAGGAGAACAGCGGCGATTCATCCGATCCCTTTGGCCCTCTCAGTGGACAAATTATGTCTACTGTCAAAGAGTGCTGTCGACGAGCTTTCCAAGCACAGCCACAACGTCTTATGGCTGCTATGTTTTCCTGCATCATCCAGATTAATAGCGAAGTACTGGGTAAGTTGACATCTTTTTTTAGTGTTTTTAATTAATATTCAATGAATGGGAAAATAATTTAGCGATAATTATAATATGATATGAAAATATATTACACGTGTCAAAAGGTACTACCAAAATCCTTGAATGGTGGTTGAGTTGATCACGGCGTAAGCTAGCTCCCAGGGAAATTCTGGAAAGTCTCGATTATTCTGGTCGATTTCCATTGCTAGAAAAAACACAGTTTTGAATGATTGAGAGCGAATGTTTGCTTGTCGCTACATTACCTTTCGAGTATTTGGACTTGCGAATGCCTTGGTTGCATAGCATTCCTGTAAATCAAGCATATTAAGTGTGGTGATTGAGATGATGTGTTGTGTAACTCACCATACACACGGATGCCTGGAAAGCGAGCATATGGTGGGTGTTTGTGCGTGAAAGGACCCTCGTATTGGGCACTATCAGGACATCTGCACACCACCACGTAGTGAGCTTTGCCAGTTCGCTCTGACTGCAATGCCATGATGGTCCAGTCGGTAGGTGACTTGCATGGCTTGATATTTCGCAAACTTTCACACAATTTGACTTGTGTGTATGCTTCTAAACTATTGCGTTGCGTCTAGCATTTGGCAAAGGTTTAGATTTTGTTATATAAAACTGTTGTTACTAAACTTACTTTAACCTCTTGCTTCTTAGTTAAATCCATAACGTGGTCTTCGGTAGGCAAGGCATCTTCGCAATTCCAGTTGAAATCATGTGGACAGTCGCACAAGCGTTGAGTATGATTTGACTTGACGTAGTGCGCTGAGCACACCTATTGCCGATGTACCGATGAAATTCCACTTAGAATCGCTCAGAGTCTTACCTGTTGCGTGGCGCACTCGGGCAGTCGTCGCTTCATTTGCAATGAGGCTGTGTTTGAGTCAGCATTGTTTAGTAGTTGAAGTGAACTCGCAGTACTGTCTGCTACACTGTTGTACTTGACTGGAGTCTATGTGTTCCATAGGGCACGGTTGCTTAGTCTAATTTTGGTTGCTTAGTTCTGTTTTTACCTCTGAATCATGTTCCTCAAGGTTGGAAACATTGATGTAAGTGACCAGTGGTCTTTTAGTTGTCTGCATAAAGCGCGATGGTGCGGCAGTGCTGAAGGCGTAGGTGAAGAGTTTGTTGATGGTGCCTCCAGCAGACTGATGCAGTTGCCATGCGGAAGCAGTTTGGTTGTCGGATGAGTTTCCAGCAGCTGTCCTGTTAAGTGGCTGGTGGTGATGATTGCTGCCAATGTTGCTCGAGATCATTGAGATGTAGTACGGCGAATTTGGATCTTTGGTTTCGTCAATCAGGCTTTGGTCAATGCCACTGCTTCGATTTACTCCACTATTCTTGCTAGCTTTGTGACTTTCTTCAATAAACTCGTTCCACTTGGCATCACGACTCAGCTCTAGCGCTCTGCTTAACAGCGAGGACCAGTAGGTGCGAAGAGATGCACGGGTGTGCACCGGTGGTGTTGAGCAGAAGGTCAAGAAGAGCACCAGACAGAGAGTGGCATGACGTCGAGTTGGGCACATTGACATTGTCTGGCTAATGGCTGGTTGGGACACTGTGTCACACGGCTATCGCGCCATCGAGCTTCACTTGATTTGGTTTATATATGAGTGGCACAGCGCTGCGCCGGCGGTACTCCGAGCACGAGAGACAAGTGGAGAGAGGTAGCCCGCTCGCGCAATGTCTCTTCTCACACCAAGTTGAAGTGAAGCGACAGATCTAGGTCTTCCCCTCATTCTGCTACCTTCTAGTGACCTGCAGTGTGGCGGCGTTATCACTGCTGGACCCACTTTCCACTGTGATTATCCTCCTCATTTGCCTTGGTGAACGTCTCACAGCGCCCATTTGTCGCCTCAGGTCGGTGCGTGCAAAGAAGCAAGCAGACACTCGCGACAATCTAGACCAGTTCTAGCTGACCTGGTCTATAGCAAGGACATCACCTCTCAATCGATCACCCTCTCACTTCTATTTGGATATTTTTAGCTAATTCTGGCTTGGTCTCTTCTCGTTTCGCCTCATTGGTTGGTCTTTGCTTTTTGAGTGCAGTGTCAACGATTGTTTCCACAAGCCGGAGGGACAGCCCCACAATGCACCATTAGCGTTACACACCAAGGCTGCTTAGATGACACTAATCGATACTTCTAGTCGAGTTGAAAGAATTCTCTCTTTAAAAATAGATCTTTGTAGTGAGCACTGCTTTGCTTCCTCCATTTACATTGAACATTATACAAACATCCCATCACTTGAACAAACTTACTCTTTACTCATGGCGCTTGCTTTCTTTTGTGACTTGCTTTATTTAGGATTCATCTATAGACTATTAATCTTTTTCGTCCTTTCTCAATCATCTCCACTGAGCAGAGATGGTCAGAGAACGAAATGATATAGCTGCAAAATAGATCGTAAATGCAATTGAACCCAGTCTCTTCACTTGTCTACTCAATGTGGGTCAAGTTGAAGGTCAGTGGCAAACAAAACAAAGGTATATCAACCGCCGGCAGCACTCCCAGCGCGCCAACCGTGAGCAAACAGAAGCGTCAATTATCTATCTAACTCACTGAGCCATGCCAGTCAAGTTTGCCTGGTCTCAACCCAACCACTCCAATTCTCTCACTTGTTGCTTTTCTTCAAATTCAATCTCATTGTCATCACAATTCTTACTTATATATGTCTCATTTTGTAGTAGTATATTACATGCATAGTATATTTGTCATTATTCATTTTTATTATGCTTAATTGTCTATTGCTCTTTAATTTCTTTTGTTTTTGATTTTTAGTTCTTGAGAAAAGTTTTACGATTCTAAAAAAGTAGCGCTCCCACTTTCAACCTTAGCCTATTTAGCCAAAGTAGTAAAGTTCTTGAAAATAAGTTGTATCTAAACTAGAAAATGTACTTCTGATGCCGCCTAGAAATAGCGCCAAACTATCACCCTAACCAAACAGCAAGGAAAGTGATTAATACTACAACTTTCGAAGATAAAAAGAGTGACCAAAGAATGCGCAATACACCGTGAAATAATTGTACAAAATAGATAAAAACAAAACGAAACAAAAATCTGATAAACAAAGCCTTTTCAAGAAAATCATGACTAATGTCAACGTAGTTTAAGATTGAGATATGGTGTGACTGATGATGTGTTTGATGTGCGGTTGACGGAGAAGATCCCAGAAAGGTGATAAGATGACAATTGACCCGTGACAGTCTTGAGTTATACTCAGAGAATCGCTCTCATACCTCTAGATTGCGTGTAGAACAATCTACATATGTTGTACTCGTATCGAGTCATTATCGTGTTGTCAAATTATTCAATTATAGAATTAGAATTCAAATTATTAGAATTTAAATTATTGTTATATATTGACTAAGGAAATTTAAACTAACCATTTGCATATAAGTTACCCCATTAAAATATTAATAATTTTTTTTATTCGAGAGACAAGCCTACAAGTTCTTTTCTCCAAGCTTTTTTAAACTCAAAGTTGACTTGATGGTTAATATTGTTTTAAAAAGTAAAGTCAAAGTGATGAAGTTAAAATTTATCTGAACAAAAATGAATTTAAAAATAACATATATACAGGATTCCTGATTTAATGTAGTTGAATGTAATTTAAGGTAGCTATTAAGGTAGAATTCAGAAAACGTTATAGATGTTTCTTCGTGCATCAAAATCTAGCAAAAGATACTTTTCTGCTATTTTATAAGTTTAATGCCAATTTTGTTTGTTCTAATTTTAAACCTTGTATAAATTTTTTCAATTTTGGTGTGGGACTCGGCTTTAGATAGTCTCTAGTTCAAATTCTGGCCAGCTTTATCAAGGTTTTTTCTCCTCGGGTGAAATAAACTCTTGCTTAATAGACTTGAGCAAAGGCATGAGGTCTTAAATCTCTGACCAGAACCACACCGTATCGACCCCTCTCAAGGGAAAAGGTAGCATTTCCGTCTATTAGTCTGCTTGTTTCAGAAACGTTACATTTTTATTTTAAACAATAATATATACATTATATTTTTAGATAGATCCTAGTTGTCCCGTTTTATTTCTTGATGATACAAACATTTATTCCTAAAAACAATTTATTTACACAAAGATGTCAGTAATAGTCTACTGAAAAGAAAGGGCTGATGGCAGAGAAATCAATAAATAGCACATTTCCAGGTAGAGATATGTGAGGTCTGAGTGGGTGAGAAAGATGGGAATGATGGATTATTCACGGTGAAGGGTGAAACTAACAAACAGGGGACATGTGGAACTGTACAATGCGGTCGGTTCTATTTGATTCAAGTGGTGCTTATTGCCAGCTGGGATTGCAGCGGTGACTGATTGGAGCCTGGATAGTGCCCAGTTGCGAGCAATCCACCATGGGCTCATCTAATAAAAGTAATGTTGTTTTGAATTATCTTGGGTCGCAGATTTCGCTCTGTTTGGGGAAAGGATATGGTCAATGTAGCTGTGGCTTGATAACACACTCATCTCTACTCACATTCGGTTACCGTGCAAGGCACTCTCAGTGCTGCTCATCTGGTCTTGATCAAAGTCTTCTTTGGTCTCCAACTCGTCTTGTTGTTTACCAGCGGAACCGTCAGGGTAGCAGTAGGCGCTAAAGGTTCGAATGTTGTCCAATGAATAAAGTGCCCCGATTAAAACCGAAGGGTGTCGATGATTAGCAGGACAAGCGGTGCCGGTGTGGCACTGGCACAAGGTATTGGTTGTAACCTCTTCCACCTTCGGTCTTTTCCGAGCAGTAAATAGGCGACAGGGTTCCTTTTTCTTGCATCGCATTTTCTAAACAACAACAAAAGCAGATTGTCACATGAGTGCACGCTTGTTTTTTAGGTCTCGACTCGTGTCATGTCTTTTTCCTGCCTGTTCAATGTTCAATCTCATTGAATTAAATCAAATATGTCTTATGTCAAATATGCAATAGATGTCATTGCATATATCTTACTATGTCTAACTAGACAGTTAATCACTGGTCTCTCTATTCATAATGCAAATCTGGGAAGTCAGGTAAATCATTTGTTTCTTACCGTCTCAGGCGAGCAAGCAAAGTGATAACGATAACCCATTTGACCATCTGAAGTCTTGTAGACCTGGTGTTTCAAAATGTAGGCCACACTGTTAGCCGGGCACACGCACTTCACTTCTTGCCGAGTGATGTTTTCGCTCATCTGAGGGTGGTGTGCAGGCACCGAGTGGGACTGTGGCGATGAGACGGTTGTAAGTAGCGAGTTGAGGTCATGTTCGTTTTTAGCGGACATAGTGGTGATAGTCCATGTAATGTCGCGGAAGTACCGACAGGTTGGTAGCTTTTTTACCGCCTCGCAGAGCTGTGGAGAATAGAAGGGTATTGATATGGTGGGAGTAATTCTAGGTGATCTACCTTGTACTGCTTGGTCTTTTCTACAATGGTGTGTCCATCGGTGACCGAGAGGGACTGAGAGCACGATGCTGACGGCTCTCCACAACGACATTGCTTCTCGATCCAAGGACTCGAGTAGGTGTCTACCTTGTTGCACACTTGCCACGCTTGGCACACGGGCAACTCGTCATCCGAGTTGATCTGTCAAAGTGTCAAGAAGTTAGTCACCAGTACCAGAGATGAAGCTTTTATTGTTATTAACGTTATTTAAATTGGGTCACATCAAATAGTAATAATCTCGAAAGTGATTATTTTTGGAAAACTCTTGTTGCTTGGTTTTGCTATCGGCGTGTGGGTCGCGCTTAACCATGTTTGTGTTCTAGCACAAATAGCTGTCTTTATAAGGAACATTTGAGCGGACAGTTGCTTTCACTTGCCGCCTCAGGAAATCAAAGTTGTGAAGGAAAAGTGAAGCATCCCCGTCGCTGCTGATATAGACCGGCTATTGGTCTTCCAAAATAGGAAATATTGCCGACTGGTGAGCGCACCACATGTGCGATCAGGACCCAGTGGGCGACTCACCGCTGATCGATTCAATTCTGTCGATCGATGATCGAGTGAGGCGCGAAGGAGCGCTATCATGCCGCCGCGATGCCGGCACTCGATAGAACTCGGCGATGGTAGTGACTGCCCATCACTAGTTGCCCACCACTGCCAGGGGCGTCGACGACCTACTCTCGACCTAGTGATGCAGCACGCCGTGGCGGGATAGTGGCATAGTGGTCCCACGCTTCCTACACCTTCGCACTTTCGATTTTCTTCATACTCCCATCTGTGTCATCGGTGACTTATGCTAATTCGCTCAAGTGTATGATACCCATCCCGCATCATCCGGCCGTCAGCACAATTACAAGTTTGCTTTCAGAGACTAGTGACTAATGTTAGTGCTCACTTGTGTATATGGTCTACAAGTTAGTGTCATTTGACACCTCTGTCAGTGTGCATGACCGTTGCTAGATGAGACACTGAGTGCACCTTTAATGGTCTCGTAATTGGCAAGCAGCGCTCGGTCTAGTTTCAGCATGCACCTGCAGTCTTATAAAGAGAGGCCTAACTCTCGAGCGAAAAGGCAAGATGGCGCAGCATTGGCCCTAGTGGTGTGCTATCATGGTCTAGCAGGCAGCCAGGTGCACCTGTCTGCCCTGGCTGATCTCATTTTGACCAGCCTCCCCTCTCTCACGTGATCAGCTCGTGTGGGAAACTCTCAACACGACTCGATCACTGGCTGGCAAAGAAAGACTGGGGTGTTTGGATGAGCACGTACCACTCTGGTGCCCCTTTGCTGTGTGCGTCGCTAATTCGGTCAGTCCCGTTGCCAGTAGTGATGAGATTGCAATCAACTCTCGCTCCTCTTTTCCAACTTAAGGTGCCCAACATTTTACTTTAGACTGGTTGCTTACAAATTGTGCCCATTGGCTGCATCGCTTGTAATGGCGCTACTAGCAGTTGACCTTTGGCATAGTCAGCGGGGGAGTCAGTCCCAGCACTAGTGAATAATAGTGACCCCAGCGCTAGGCTCTTCTGTCTGGTCTGCTATGTCAACGCATAGCAGAAGCAACAGTTGGAAAAAAGAGCTATGGATGGATGGTACTAGTGACGGCAATCGATCACCGTCGACAGGCATGATTGATGTCTGACTCGTGATTCCACGGTTGCACTACTCCAATCGCTGACCACTTCATCATCGGCAGTTCACTCTGCACTGAGTCTATTGTGCCTGATGGGCTTTGTGATGCTTTCTCCGGAAGCAACTACGTCATTGAGCGGTTCACTATCGATCGAGAGCGATCCCAGCACTCTTCCTCTTACCGCACCTAGGACAATTCGCCATTGCGCCCGTCCCAATCTCTCCCAGCCATGTCTGGTCGGTGCGGTGCGCTCGAATAAATTAAACAGAACTGCCTTGCCACTTAGCAGTGCGCGACGCGCCGGTGGCAGGGTGGAGGGCGCCCTTCGCACTCCTCCACCCGCCACCGTGCCTCTTCCCCAACTTAACGCGTTTCTTGGTAGACTACTTTTCGCGCCAAAAATCAGTCACATTTTGCTTGTGAGATCTCATGTGAGATTTTTTCTTCAAAGTTGTGATTTCACAGCGCCCTCGCGCAACTAGTTAAGGGTCACTCTCGCCATCAATCGGACAAGCTTGCGAGTGGCACTTGCTGCTTCTTATTGCTCGTGGCGACGCCAGCCAATGCTATCTGGGCCAGGAGAGAGAGGGGGAAAGAGCTATTCTGCCCAGCAGATGGTTTGTGGTACCATATGACTGTGCTGTCCACTACCTAGCACGCGCGCGCTCGTCTCACCTGAGTCCTGCCTAGCACTGACAAAGGACTCGAAAGACAAAAGTCAACTGGGTGCCGAGTAGACCTGCTGTGTGTGCGTGCAGCACGTACAGTCCCTCGTAGTTAGGACCGTGAGAGAATTTGGCTCATTTGGTCATATTTAGAGTTTCAAATTATGAATGGGCCAGCCAGTGTGCCTCTTTGGCCCAACCACCGACTGACTGCGACCCTTGACACTAGATCTCGACAGGCACTCGAAAAAGGCGTGTCTGGTGTCAGCATGTGACGGAAAAAAATTTCCATTGAAACCAATGGCAAATGCCAGCACCCCAGCTACAATCCCATTGGTTTCAATGTAATTTTTTTTCGTCACATGCTGACACCACACGCCTCTTTTGAGTAATCGTCGAGGTCTACTTGACACAGTCTTTCTATCAGTGCTTGATCGATTTGCTTTCATTGCGCCCCTCGCTGCCTCTCCCGCACGAACTGCTTGCCTTGTGGGCCACCTGTCGCTTTATCCTCTCTTTCTCTCCCATTCTCCCCCGCTCTCGCTGTTGACCCGATCTCCTTGTTGTATCATCCATCGGTCCTCGCTGAGGCCGTATTTGACCCGCACCTTGTGTTTGTCTTATCTTATGCTAGCACTTGTTCGTTGGGTAGTGAGAGGAGCCACTCGGTGGCTGCCATATGTTGCCGAGCTTACACCAGCGGTAGCGCGGTACTGAGGATCGTCGATCGCCAGCAATGAGTAACCCAACTCTATGTTTTGGCAAACCTCGAGATCCTTGCTGCCAGTGTTAGTGTCATTAATGCCTTCGTTAATATTTCAAATACTAAGGCGGGAATGCTTAAATGAAAATACAAAATATTCAACAGAATATTTCTATTCGCTATGCAGTTTGAATTAACTATCACTATCACTGCAAATCATTATTAGTTAGTTTAGGTCGTAGATCACCAGTACCCCTAAAAATAAAATTGTGCTTTTATAAAAGATATCCCACGAGTTTGCATGCTTGCACACGAGCATGAATGCTTCAACATTGTAACGTATTCTGAATTATAATCCACTGCGAAAACCAACCAGCAATTTGTGCCGTTAACGCGGTTCCGGTCATGTTTGCCGTGATTCTACCGTACCCCACTGAAATATATCTTGGCTCGCCTGACTCTCACTGACTTGACCGAACTGCTCCCCAGCTCCAAGTTGTTTACGCAGTACACCACATGTCAGATTGGCGCGCTTTTGCCCACCGGCGGTCCGTTGCAGATCTCGCTCACTGGACAAAGCACTAAATCTGTGCCATTTCAAAAATCAAAAGTATTGGTCTACCACAGATAAGGTGTACCATGAATCATGTGACTCGCCGAGGGGGTTTAAAAATTTTCTGATACCCCTTCATTGAACAGTGCTTTTTTGGGACTAAAAATGGTCACGTAGAGGGGAAGGAGATTATGAAAATTACTATTTTGAGTCATATTATTAGTCATGGACAATACCTAACGAGTTGAATCAATGACAGACATAGATGGTGCTCACTATCACACCTAAAGCGCTTCGAACTTACCCGATTCAGTGGGTAGATAATTTTTGGAGACATCTGTGGGTCGATTGCCAGCAGAAGTCGAGCACCAGCCTGGCGAATGGACCATGGTCGTGACACGATGGTGTGGTTATGGTTTGGATTGAGTTCAGTTTCATCTATCTGGCTGTCTTGCGCTATGCGATATGCGCTAGCGCGGTGTTCATAGTAGGGGTGACGTTGCCGACCTCCGGTGCTTTGCTGTTGTCTGATTAGTTGTTGCATTAATAAGTAGAATGGGGATAGAGGCACTGAGCTAGGCCTTGGGATGCTCGTTGCCGGGATATGGTATTGCAAGTCCCGGTTGACCGAGGTATGATAATAATGATGACTCTTGTGATGGTGTGTCCGATGATGCGGATGCCAACGATGACGCTGATGTTTGGAAAGGGTGCTAGAATGGGTTGACGTTTTGTTTGCCTCATTCTGGCTTGCTGAAACCAGAGACACACAAAGGCAAGAAACGAGCACTGTGAACACCAACACTCGTTGCATTCTTCTTACATTGTGGCACCCACACCGACTAAGCTTGCTTCGGAACCGCTCTATCCTTCTCAGTTGCCCACTGGAAATGTGATTCAGTTGACTGTCAAGCGATTGTTTCGGGTTCTGAGCTACTAGGAGCTGCTCCAATGGCGCTCGGTGCATCATGGCGTTTGGTGCATTGGACTTGTGGAGTTGCAGAGTAATGTAGAATTAAGTTATAATGCAGAATAATGAACGAAGTGTGAGATTGGACAGACTTGCTTACGGATCGCAGTGTGAGGCGAGACTGAAACCGAGTCGATCTTCTCAATGGAAATTTATAGCCGTCCACTGCTGGCAGCGTGCTCGTGGTGCGTGGTGTCACACAAGCAAACCTCGACACACCGTGCAAAGAGGTGGTGCTACCGATAAAAGTCCACATTTTGAGAACTGTTTTGTTTTAATAAAAATTTAAAAATATAGTTTACTTTAAAAAAATCCGTTTAATCCATTATTTAAACACAAGAAACTTGAACTAGCAACAGCATGCGTTAATTCTAGCTACTGACGTTCAAGCGGCTATTCACAAAAGTCCTTAATGAAGATTTTTAAATACTCAGTTATTTTATATATATTGGCCCGTATTCATCTGCCCCCTAAGGGTCGCCTTTTGTTAAAACCTAAGGGATAGTTAACCGCAACAATATCTTCAATTATATTTTAATTCAATTAAATCAGTCTTTATCAATTAACTTCAATTAAAATTTTCAAAGTTAACCTTAAGGGGAGAGATGAATTCCGGCCATTTTATTTGATATTCTGGTTGAGATAAACTATCTAATAGGAAAAAAATAAAAAGTTGTACTCTGAAAATTCTAGCACAATTAAACTATTCTGTTTGGGGACTGTTTAATTTGTGAAAAGCACTCAGCTGTGGTGCAAAGTAAACTCCTAGTTGGAGGGTGTGTCGATGTGTGTGGCAGCAAGATGTGGTGTAGAGCGTGTAGTGAGTGTAGTGCCGCCACCGCTCACTACAGTCACTACACACCCTGCAGAGAGTGGCGCGCACTGCCCGGCAAAGTGCTCAATGAATGGTGGCCTGCTCCCGTGCACCCACCACCATCCTCTCTTCTTTCTAATGAAAGTGCTTACAACTTACATCTTTTCAAGTTTTTCTTTAATTATTATGAATGCTATACTTGGATCAGGTTTTGAACTACATTATTCCCATTAAATTATACCCCATTTTAAGACTTGTGGTTTGTGGATTTAAAATCACTATGACTTAACTGGTGTACCCCAATGCAACCAATTCTTTCAATTTGGTATTGAAATTCCTTCAATTGTGCAATAGTACAGTTTAATAAACAACAAAAACTTAATAAAATTAGTGCAAGCAATCGTAATTGAATTAAAAGAGCTCTAGATAGTTAGATTAAATTAATTTTACTTGTATTTATTTTGAAATTAAAAATGGAGAAAAATGTTATTTTTTGTAATAAAAGGTTTAAAGTGTTCAAAGGGATTCGGGTTTTTTCGGAACTGTTCAGACATTTCCGGAAGTGTCAAGTATAAGCATTTCACAATGGATGGAATTTTAAGGCCTTTAAGGCATTTTAAGACCCGTGAAGCCCTAGATTTGCCTAATTCTTACTGGACTCTGGTCAGCCTCTAAAATCTAAATAATTTGTTCTTTTGTCTAGATTTTAGGCTTTGACACTAAAGTTCGAGAAATAGATAAATCAATTTAGCCATTTATACTGTTTTAAGCGATTCCGATTGCAAATCCCGATAATTATGTGCACTTCTGAGCACTTACGGAAGTGCCCAGGCAAATATAAAGACGCTAGAAATATTTATTTCTATTGATTTACGTTAACATTTCAACGATTACATGTAACGCTACATAAAGCTAGAGGCTGCACTAGAGATTCCATAGTTTGTCTTCATGTATTCAATAGGAAGATATATTTGTATTTTTTCTTTCGGTACCAGGAACGTTTTATTTTTTTTGTTTATAAGTTACATAGCATTTCTTATTCAATTTAGATTAATCATTTTCATATTGAAAGTTGAAATATTCATTAACAAACATTTATGTGCTAATCAGTAAAGAAAATGTACATAACATTGAGGCAATCGCGATTTAGAACACGCCGTAAGAAAGAAAATGCGAGAAAAAAGTCCGTTTACGCACACAAGTTTCTATTTGTCTCATCTATTGGAGATTTTTTATAGAAAGAGATGATCTAAGGTTTTTAGGGGAAGAGAGCTTAAATTTACCTAGGTGTTACTTGTAGCCTCAATAAAGTGTGCTTTTGACAGTGACACTTCACTTAATGAGTTGACATTAAAAAACGCTTATCTAAATTCTCACTTTCTTTCTACTGACAAGATGGTTTTTTCTTGGTTCTATAATGTCGATCTTTGACTTTAGTTCGTTTACTTTTACCACAGACTAACTTATATTTTAATCGACCAATGATTTCGAACAAAATGTTTCTTTTTTGTTTGTATATTTTTGTGTCATATTTCAACATTTATGCTATCGAAAAAATTTGAATATCATTTGATAAAGTTTTATTTCTATCGACATTTACCATTTAAACTGGATTTTGTTTTTATGTGAATTTATGCATTTTTGTCATTTTGAGTTTTTTTATTTTTATTGATTCAAACCAGTTGCGCGAAATCGGCGCATTTGGCAAATACTGCTTGGTTCAGTGTCCGTTTTGTTATGAGATTTTAGTATGCTTTTTGTTGTTTAATTTGCTACGCTTGTGAGTCTATTTTATGCCACACTAGGTTGCAATGGCATTGAGTGGAGCCAAACGGGCCTAGACTGGAACCACACAATGCCACCTGGTCAGCGAGCTATCGAACCACTGGTGGTCTATGTGTCACCACTGGCTCGTGGGTGACATAATCTCTACCTGTCCTTCACCGTTGTTATCCACCGAAGCCGCTTGTCGCTGATTGACAGCTCAGATCACTATCAGCAAGTCAAACTCTAATCCTGGAACAAACCAAGATGTTCTTGATTTGACCATCGATTCCCACTTGGTGACCTTGCCTTTTGCCTTTGGCTTATGTTGTAATCTGTTGCATATCCGTGTTTCTACACCGAGCCAAGCAACAGATTTAGTGGGGAAGCAGAGGCGAGACCACCATCAGAGCAGTGTGCTAGTGTGTTTGCTTAGGGCCACACACTCAGTGCGTGGAGACAATTCTCCACCGAGCATCTGTCTCACCAGTTTACCAATTCGATGTCCACATTGTGCTTAGTTTGTTTTCCAATCCACCCACTGACAGATGTAACCGAAGATTTGTTCTACCATCAAACTATATTCTATGCGTTTTTGTTCATTTAATACGTAATCTTGAATATAAATATCCTGTCTAGCTTCCTGATTTGTTTACTCTTACTGATTTGAAACTCACCTGGTTCTACTCGTACATGATGTAGGAAGTGGTTAACAGTGTTTGGAAATTGACTTATCCATTTTCCAACAGTTGGATCTACTTAAAAGAACAACCGTTGTGTAGGAAAACTCTTTACAGTACTGATTTAACTTTTCCTCAGTGAAAAGTGAAGCTCATTGAGTGGTCTTTCAATGTGGGATTTGAATTATTGTGAACATTGAATGAGTCTGTAGACTATAGACTGTTTTAGCAAGTTTTGCTTCAAGTTACAAGTACAGTGAGTACCTAACTGCCTTACACTGTGTGGGAGAAAGGCTTGTAAACCAATGCGAGTCTAGAAAAGCACTTC